>PVKS010029488.1:0-25323 GCA_004027875.1 Aplodontia rufa | reverse complement strand
AACTATTGACTCATTGTATGTGACAATTACAGTCAAAGGTGAACTAGACCATAGTGTTTAAACTTGTGGGAATCACTTTAGCCTGGCACAGTGGCACATGCCTATAATCCCAGCAACTTGGAAGGCTAAGGCAGGAGGATCTTAAGTTTGAGGTCCATCTCAGCAGCTTAGGGAGGACCAAAGCAATTTAGAGAGACTCTGTCCCAAATAAAAAATAAAAAAGAGCCGGGGATATGGCTCAGTGTTTAAGCACTCCTAGGTTCAAACTCCAGTATCAGAAAAAAGAGACTTTAATCTGATCCTAATTTCATCACCTCTCACCCTACTGTTATTGATAATATTGCAATTTAATATTCATGATTAAAAAACATAAGAGAATTAGTAAAATTTTAAGTGTCTTCTCAAAGTATCCTATGGTAAGATTTTCTTAAAACCTAGGGAGCCAATGGGGCTGAAATGATGCCTATGTCCTCTCAAGACACTGAAATTCAATCCTCCTCTTTCTGCTCCTTCTTCTGTCTTGTGTTGATTAGATCAAGGCTCTGCTAAACAATATCGAAGCCCTGTTTTCTTATTGTTGTAAGTACTAGCATGTGCATGAAAGTTGGAAGAGGTGACCCAAGAATAATCACAGAGTATGCAAATAAAAAAATTCATCATGCATCTATGTCTGCTTTTGACAGGAAAGTACGCAGGTGTTATGTTGGAAGAACCTGGGCTAAGGAAGGCAGACACATGTTCCAATTCCAGCCCAGCTCTCACACAGACTGACAGCTCCATGATGTTGGCAGAGTCATTTATTCCCTCTGACATTCTGTTTTCTTATGTTAAGTAAAACCAAAGTCTCCCAACTATCAGGGATCTTAAAATGAAATAACTTACATTAAGTGTCTAAGAGAAAACCTGGCTTACAAATTTTCCTCTAGCTCAGTTCCTTAAACTTTACCCAAAATTAATATTTTTCTTTTTAATGGCTGCATATCAAGTTGGCCAACATCTTGTGCAACATCTACAGCCACCAGTTGACTTGCAGCTGAGAATGCCATTGCCATCTCACATTAATGTTGTTTATCAGCCGTAAGCATGGATCGGGTTTAGAAACCAGAACCAGAGATGGGGTTGAAGACAGCCTCCTCCTGAAGATGCTTCCCTGGATCTGGGCCACATGCTCAGAACGCAGAATTTCAAGATGTGTGCCCCTGCTGTGCACAAAATCCCTCCCCTTGAGTGTGGGCGGAACCTGTGACCACGAGGGGATATCAGTGACATGATTGAGTAACCACTTGATTTTGAAGGACCTGACATAATTGAAGAAGTTTCTAAAAGAAGGGAAAACATCAAAGACCTGTTCCTGCTGGCCTTGGGGAAGAAAATGAACAGTCTTGGTGTGAACCATCTCTGGAGAGGATGTGTCTATGCTGAAACACTCACGTGTACATCAGCAAGGAACTGAACTTAATATTATCTGAGGGTCTTCTTCCCGATTCAGACTGACAGTTTGATCCAGCATTGGGAGAGCCTGAGCAGAGCACACAGCCAAGCTGGAACAAACTCTCAGCCCTCAGAAGCAGGGAGTAAATGTGTGTTCATTAAGCCACTCAGTTTATGACAATTTGTTGTTCACAGTAGAAAACATGTACAGTGCCCAATCTGAGGGATGCATACTCTGCCCTCAGTGGTAACAAAGCCTCATTACTTCTGCTTTATGTTGGTTTCTAATACCCATCCATATTGAAACACCATAGACACACTGAACGCACAATGAGGAGAGTGCTATGGACCCCTTAGCTTTACCTTGCCCCAAAATTGATATTTGGCTGTATTCATTTGGTACTATAGATAAATAGACGTAAGTTATCTAGGAAAAAGAAACCAGTATTTTATGAACTGATCTAATGAGTTTTTGTTGTTGTTGTTGTTGTTGTTAGAGAGTTGAGTTTTTGCACAATCATGTGTATAAAGCAACAATACGATACACACTTAATCTTAAACCATAGTTACCCCCACATTGCCCACAGTCCAGTCTCTAGATTCTTCTATATTATGCCCCTACAAGAGATATAAATGTCCATATATATTTATAAATTTTTCAGAATTAAATGATTGCATAGCCATTATTTGACTTCTGGGGGGCATTAAAGAGTATGCTGTCTTGATTGTCTCCCTATATTCCTCCCTATCTTCTCTCCTTCTCCCATCCCCCCTCCCCAACCTACATGACTATAGTGCCCCTAGATTATGTGTCACTATGCCTTCAGTGGGTCTAATAAATGAGTTATACAACCTTTCACCCAAGCCTGGGTTTAATACCAAGCCTCCACAAATGAGGGAAAACATTTCAACCCTTGACTCTGGGTTTGGCTAACTTCACTCAGCATGATTTCTTCCCGTGCCATCCATTTACCTTCAAAGGCCACAATATCATTGTTTCTAATATCTGAGTTGAATTCCATTGTATATATATACCAAAGCTATTGGATCCATTCATCCAGTGAGGTTCATCTGGGTTGATTCCATAATTTATCTAATGTAAATTGAGCTGCTCTGAATGTTGATTTTGCTGTGTCACTGTTATGTGCTGCTTCTAATTCCCCTGAAAAACACACAGAAGAGGGATCTAACGAGTTCTTTTTCTCACTGATGCTAAGTCCTTAATCCTTATGAAACCCTTATAGACAATGTGTGCTTAGTCACTGAGCCACATCCCCAGCCCTTTTTGATTTTTATTTTGAGACAGTGTCTCACTAAGTTGCTCAAGGCCTTGCTAAGTTGTTGAAGCTGGCTTTGAACTTGTGATTCTCCTGCCTCAGTCTTCTGAGCTGCTTGGATTACAGGTCTCCACCACCATGCCCAACTTGAAGACAACTTCAACTATTCCTGTTGCTTAGGAGAAGTCATTCACTCTTAGAAAGTTTAAATAAGTTTTCACATCATGTAACCAGAAGGTACTAGAACCAGTATTTGAATACCAATATGCCCTAGATGGAATATTTTGTTATTTTATTAATAGTATGCTATAACAATATAGCTGCCAAATAGCATTCTTCTGAAAGTCTCAGGTCTGAGTTGAAGAAAATTCTCGAGTTAGAGAAGCACGTTGGGTCACCTCTCCAGGGACCTCTGTAGCTTACCTGGCTTCCTTGAACACTTCCTGACTGATGCCATGGGGACATTATACTAGGATTCAGCATTGTGATATGTCAATTTAATGCTATTTCTTATTGACATGCTAATTACAGACATTTGTCTTTCTTGACAGATTATCCAGAAGCCAAAAGAAGTGGATTGTTCTTTAAAACAACATTCAAAATATATCATGATAAGTTGATTCTTGTGGTTCATGTTACTCATCATTTTATTCCCCCAATGTAACATAAAAAGTAAATTTCACACAGGAACACTTTCAAAGCAATATAAGAGAGAAATCCAATCTTAAAACTACCTTCAAACTTCACACGAAAGTACTGTGTTTGAGATCCCCTAAATGGCAATCTCTGGCATTATGCAATTGGCAGTGTGCATGGGAATTTATTAAACTCATCAATCAAAGGACAAGAAGGAAAAATGTGCCTTGAGGAACGAGTTCATGCACAATGCTAACACTCTTGCTAACATTTTGCCATTTAGAGTTGACCCTGAGCATGTCCCATTTAACCTTTAGGTATTGTATCATTGCAATCATTTAAGTGATGATCCAGTATATTAGTGAAAGAACAGTATATGTGAAAACAGTCATGTAATTTTATACTTGTGAAATTTGTTCATAATTATTTTCAAGTCTGCAAACTTTGTCCATCTCATCTCTCTGCCCATGCATCCTTTCAGAGCCTAAGGGAGTTCCATTTACCTTAATCATAACAGAAAGCACAAGTTTTGGTTAAAAGAAATCAAAAAGTCAGTGATTTTTATTTTACATTTTCTCTTATTTGTCTTATATTTGTATCTATTTTTCCCTGAAGCAAAATTTTATTGAAAGATTTGATGACTTTAGTTGTTTCTTCAGTTTTAGAAATAAGGTAGACTTAATGGTTTTATAGACCCTTGTTCCTCTCCCTCATCTAGACCTCCAGTGCCAAAACAGGACTCAATCTCCAGCAGAGCAGAACAAGGGTGTCTGGTTTGAGAAATGTGGAAATTTTTTATTTGTTCTCTATCAGAGGGGAAAGAAGAAAAAAAGGAAGGAAGGGAGAGAAGGAGAAAAGGAGGAAGAAAGGCAATCATTCTCAGGAGAGATAACACCTTCTGCTATAATCAAGAGAAAATTTAAATGCGAATAAGTTTTCCAGTGTTTAAAAGACTGAAAACCTCAATAAAGAAGGAGAGAGAAGTAAGTGGTGAGGTAGGACACAAAGTCTGAATTTGGGAACTTTGTAGTTGACTAGAAGGAAAAGTGCATTTGAAGAGGAGGACTTTGAAGAAGATCAAAGCGTTGTGATGGAGACTGAAAGAAAATGATGTCCGACTAATGGAGAAGGAATTGCATTTTTTCTGATGAGTAATAGGAGCATGCAGAATGAAGTATCTGAGGAAGGATCATTTGGAAACAAAAGCCCAGTTAGGACATGGTTGTGCTCAGCAGCTTCTCGATGGGAGTCATGTCTCTCTCATGAGTCTTTCTGATCTTACTACAGGACCTGGACCAAAATGGAAATGAAATAGATATTTGTTGAATGATAAAGTGGAGTCCAGGAGGAGGAGAAAGGACTGTGAGGCCAGAATAATGCCTGCTGGAAAGGAACCACCCCATAGTGGAAAATTCAATGAACTTCACGAAAGATAATAGTTATGAGTTTTGGGCAAGTCACGTAGAACTGCCATGTTCTGCACTTTGCAATTAGACATCAGGAAAAACATGAGCTGTTGAATAACGAGTGAAATGGCACAGGAATGATTGAAGGTAATGCTGGCTGCTATAACTGGAAAGCTTCCAAATCTCAAAGATGTAACAAAAGCATAATTCTTAATAAATGTCAACAAAACAACAGTCAGTAAGGGTGATGTGGAGAGGGGGCTGAAGGATTCCCTGTTTCACGCAGCTATAAAGAGACCAAGGCAACGGAGTATCTGCTGTCTTCAACATTTGGCTACTAAGATCTCCCTGAGCCTCCACCCAGCAAGGAGGAAGAACTGGAGCAGATTATGTGCATGATCTTAGGGGCCAGCCCTACATTCTACTTCCCATTTTCCCACCCAGAAACTCAGTGATTTCACATCTACCACCTGAAAAGAAGGCTGGCCCGAGTGGCTGGGTGCACAGAAAATGGTTTGGTGATCAGCTTATCCCGCCCCCCCTCACAGTGGCTAAGGAGACCAGTAGGTTTTCCCTACAAGAAATGCTAATAGGAGTTTTCTAGTATGAATTTAAAGGACACACAAGGGAATTCAATGTTATAAGGAAAAAAAATGAACATAGGGAAAGGTAACTACCTAGGTAAATATAAGAGCCATTATCATATTTTTGATTGACAACTGCCCTTTTATTCCTAAATGACTTAAAGGGAAAATATATAAAAAACATTAATTATAAGTTAATTATAATCAACGATTGCACAACATATAAGATATTGTCTGTGATAACAAGAAGGAGGAGAGGAATACAGGAGTACAATGCTGGTACTTTGTTGAGACAATTTGGTCATCCGTTTTTTGCACACTATTGAAATCAGGTTCTTGATGGTTTAATATGTAAATTGCAATCCCCAAGATAGCCATTGAGAAAATATACATAGAAAAGAAGAGAATGACGTGATGCGCTTTAAAACAAATAGTTAAATATGATACAAAGAAATGCCATGAAGGAATCAAACAGTAAAAAATTTAAGACATATAGAAGCAAGTAACTAAATGAAAAAATAGTCTTCCTTTACAAATAATTATTTGCAAAATAGTTGGATTAAATTTTCCCATTTTAAAGGCAGAATGGATCCAAAATATGGTTCATCTGTATATATGAAAGAATTATTTTCACAAAATAATTATTTTAGATACAAAGAAAATTTGAAAAAAATAGACAAAGCTATTTTATGCAGGTAGTAATCAGAAGAAACCTAGGCTGATATTATTTTCAGACAGAAATATACCTCAGTTTATAAAGTTTATAGCAGTCAAAGAAGGACATTAGATATTGATAAAGTTATACTACATCAAGAAGATAAAATTATAAACATATGAATATCCAACAAAGCTCCCAAAATGTATGAAGCACAGTTTGACAGAATTGGAGAGAGGTGGTTTATCAAATTATTTACATGTATGCACAAATAAGGCATGATGAGTTCTACTCATATGTAAAGTTATAATGCACATACAAAATTTTAAAAAGAATTGAAAAACAGTTTCAATACACTTCAAGACTTTAATATCTTGCATCCAATAGTGTATAGAACAACCAGATAGAAAATTAATAAAGCAATGGTGGATTTTAACAATGCTGTAGGCCAATAGTCAGATATTGTTCTACCCAACAGTAAGAACAATGTACATTTTCCTCAAGTATGCATGAAATATTCTCTAATGTAGATATCAATGTGAAATATATATAACAGAAGGAAAATTGAAAAAAATCACAAATATGTGGAAATTAAAAGATATACTTTTAAGCTGGGTATGGTGGCACACACCTGTAATCCCAGTGGCTAGGGAGGATGAGGCAAGAGGCTTGAAAATTCAAAGCCAGCCTTAGCAAAGTCCTAGGCAACTTAGTGAGACCCTATCTCAAAATAAAAAATTAAAGGGCTAGAATTGTGTCTGAGCAGCTCAGTATCCCTGGATTCAAACCCTGATATCAAAAAGAAAAAACATGATACCGTGAAGGAGTTGAGGTTTTAGCTCAGTGGCAGAACACTTGCCTAGCATGCACAAGGCCCTAAAAAAATAAAAAATTTTTAAAAAGATACAGTTTTAAACAACATTAGGTCAAAGAAGAAGCCACAAAAAATTGTTAAAATACCTTCAGATTGAATGAAAGTAAAAGCACAAATTACCAACTATTCAAGACTAAACCAAAAAAATCAGAGACCTAAAATAAAATTTAATCAGTAATCAAAATCCTTCTTAGGGGCTGGAGCAGGAGCTCAGTGGTTACAGCACTTGCCTGGCATGCGCAACAACCCGAGTTCAAATCCCAGCACCATGTACACATGAAGTGTTGGAGCAAGGAAAACCAGATGAAAATTGATTTTTTCTCTCACTATCCCTCTAAGAAAAAAAAACAAAAACAAAAACAAAAAAAAATCTTAGAAAAGCCCAGAACCAGATGGCATCACTGGTGAATTCTATTAAGCATTTAAGGAAGAATTAACACCAGTCTATCATCCATCAAAGGATATTACCAAGAGAAATACAGGTCACATAATGAAAGAAAACATTTTCAGATTATATGTCTGGTAAGAGGCTAATATCCAAATAGGTCTGAAAGCCTACAACTCAACAACAGAAAGACTGCAAAAGCTTTTAAATAGCAAAGAGACGGCTCATAAACACATTGATGTTCAAAATATTTAGTTAGCAAAGAGAAAATCAAACACATAATAACATAACACTTCACACTTACTGGCATGGCTATACTTTAAAAAAATGGAAAATAACTAATGTTGGCAAGGATATGGAGAAATTGAAATCCTTATACATGCTGATGGGATTGGAAAATGGAACAGCCACTATTGGAAAGCAACTTGGTGGGTCCTGAAAGAGTTTAACACAGAATTACCCATGTGATCCAATTATTCACTTCCCGATATGTACCCAACAGAACTCTAACCAGGGCCCAAACACTTATACACCAATGTTCATAGCAGCATTATTCACAATAGACACAAAGGTGAAAGTGACACATATTCATCTACAGATAAATGAATGAACAAAATGTGGTATGCACATACAATGGAATTTTTTTTTTTAAAGAGAGGGACAGTGAGAGGCAGAGAGAGAAACAATTTTGTTTAGTTTTTAATGTAACCTTCATTGCTTCCACACTTCATTGTGTATATGGTGCTAGGGTTTCAAGCTGCATCCTGACACATGCCAGGCTAGGGCTGTAACTGCTGAGCCACTACTCCAGCCTATACAATGGAATGTTATTTACTCGTGAAAAAATGAAGTTTCAATGCATGCAGCACCACATTTGAACCTTGGAAACGAAATTATACATAAAATAAGTAAAACACAGAAGGACAAATACTAAATGATAGCATTTTTACTAACTACTGAAAACAGGCGAAATTGTGAAACAGGAAGTAGATCACAAATTACTAGGGGCTGAGGAAAGGGGAAAACGGAAAGTTGGTGCATTTTGTTTGGGATGATGAGAATGGTTGGCAGACAAACAGTGGTAATAGCTTCACTAGGTGATATGCCTAATGTCCCTGAATTGTACACAAAAATGATTAAAATGATAAATTTTATGTATATTTTGCCAAATTTTTAAAAAGACATACAAATGCAAATTTAATTGTGATTTTTCAGTTCAACCTTCTTCAATGTATTATGTAAAACTGTTGAAAAGTTTCCAACATTTACTTATCGCAAAACAATGATAAACAATTCATGGACCAGGATCATTTTGTAGATCACTTTGGGTGCGCTAATCTCAAGCAACAAATTGCAACTCAATAAGCGTCAGTCTCCTCATCTGTAAGTATGGAGAGTAATCATGCTGCCCACCTCCTCTGATTTTCATGGAATTGGATAACGCATGGAAGTTGCTCTGCACCATGCCTGGCACAATGATTGTTACCTCTTACTTGATGATTTTTTTTCTTCCACATTGCATTCTAAGTTTTCAGCTGTTGATTATATTTTTAATTAATTTTTAAATGAAATCTGTAAGCTCAAAAGCTAATTCAGCCATTCTTTGTGCTTTTTGCACTGTACCCAGCATCTTATTTCTGGTTAGTACATAGTACACTGCATACATTTATTTTTATATACAATTGTCCTTTGGTGTCTATGTGTTCCCCCACTGGAAAAAACAAAATCTGCAAGTTCTCCAGCTCCTTATATAAAATGACTTAGTATTTGCATATAGTTTACTTGCATCCTCCAGGATTCTTTAAATCATCTCTAGACTTCTTATAATACCTAATGCAATATAAATGCTATGTAAATAGTTATTAAGACTGCATTGTCTTACAATTAACGACAGGAAAAATAGACTGATTTTTAAGAACATTTTTGATCCTCAGTTGGTGGAATCTGTACGTTATATAGATTATAATGTACCAGTGTACATTATATCTGCACAGACTACATATTCATTGAAGGCAAGAACTGTGCTTCCTTGACCAACTCAGATCAGCAAAGGTTCTGCCCCCATGAGTGCTTACTGAGTACAGTGTGTGGACCCCATCTCTTCCTGTGGACTGAACAAGGCTGAGTACCATCTTCTTCTCTGAAGAAGCCCAACACAAAAAGCCGGGATGATGTAATCAAACCTCAGTTTGGGATGGTGATGTTTCTACAACGTTTTGGTATTATGTAAACTATGGCATTAAAAAGCAGTCATTTAGAATGTGAGTCATCCAAGAAAAAAATTGCCGGGTAGCATGCTACATCCAAGTTCTCTTTGTTCCCATTGCTAAACAACAGAGAACGTTAACCACCTACGCTCAACTTCCCACCACACTACTGAAGCTTGTCACAGGCCTGCACGTGACTCTGAAGACTCCTACAGATCACAGCAAAACCAAACCAAGATACACCACTGCGTGGTTTGAAAGTTTCCCTTGCAAGACGCTGGAGCATAAGACTGAAAAAATTCATGATTATTTCTTTTTATTTTATCCATCCACTTACATTTCAACCTTGTGCCTCACCCACATATAAACACACATACCCAACACAATACATATAACAACAACAATAAATCATTCACAGACCCTTTGCCCAGGAAAGGTCTGTTTCAGGGAATATAGGTGATGCAGGTAGGATTAAATGCTACAAAATTAATTTGCACATTTGGAATATAGACAAAATTGAATGATTCATGAAATTGAATATGACAAATTAAAGCTAATAAAAGCCTAAACTAGCTATCCCTAAAATAGATCATTAAAGTACTTCCTTTACTGCTTGAGTGGAAGAGAGTGCAAACTTTTAAAATTGTAAACATTTAGGAATCATAGAAAAAGAGAACAAATGTCCTCTTCGACATTTACACAGACACATTCTATTTAAATATAAATGGAAAAGTAACTCAGGAGGTTTCTAATAGCATTTTCATCGAAGTGAGGTTTAAATGAAAAGTTCCAGTTCAAAGTAACAAGTTCCCAGAACAGATCTAGGGCCAGCGGGTAATGGCATTAATTGGTTCTGTCTTCACTGATATTGTGCAACCTCATCCAGTCAGGGGATTTCTCAGTCACTCGCAGGTAGATTCTTTCAGGTGTAGTATACCACTGGCTCAAGACGTTTGTGAGTCACATTAACAGAACAAAATGAGAGAGCCACATTATTCTACAATTTTCCTTTCACTTATCTTAAAGATTGGACTTACGTGCGATGCGAGCATATTTTAACTCAAAGTATTATAGCTGCTTTGTACTGTTGATTCCTTTTACTTTTGCTTTCATTTTTTTCCACATTTCATTGGTGCATTATAGTTGTACCTAATGGTAGAATTTATTATATAGTCACACCTGGACATAATATAACAATATAATTTAGCCAATATCACTCCCCAGTATTTCCCCTTTCCCTTACTTCCTCCCGCCCCCTGGTCCCTTTCCTCTACTCTACTGATCTCCCTTTGATTCTCATGAGATCCACCCCCACCACACAGCTTTCTTTTCCTTTTTCCTCTCTAGTTTCCACATATGAGAGAAAGCATAAGAACTTTGACCTTCTGAGTTTGGGTTATTTAACTAACATATGTTCTTAAGTGCCATCGGTTTTCCCACAAATTATATAATTTTATTTTCTTTATGGCTGAATAAAACTCTATTGTGTATATATACTGCATTTTCTTTATCCATTCATCTGTTGACGCACACCTCATTGGTTCCATAGTTTGGTTATTATGCATTGTGCTGCTATAAACATGGATATGAATGCTACAGTATGATGACTAATGAAAAAAGAAACTACCACTATTTTCTTTTCCCCTAATTTTTAGCTTTTATTCATAACTGAGTTTACCATTCATGTTTCATATTCCTAGTCACTAGTTCCAAGGGCAATTAAATTAATAAAATTATACTATAAAATATCCAATGAACACATTGTCCCAAAGTTATGATTCTACACATATTGTGACCCTAGCTAGATGCAGAATGTGAAGAATATTTAATTTCAAAGATCAAATAGGTCAGTTACATATGTTGAAGTCATATATAGTATATAAAACATTTAAAAATTTTAGCTGTTTTAAGCATTGTTTTAAAAGGAGGCAGTAAGGGAAGGGAGACCTTCCTATTTTTTGTTAAATTTCTTAACTTCACAATAATATACCAATATATCACATTAACAGGACTAGTGGATAAAGAACACTTTTCCATTTTTCAAGATGTTAGGTTGGTGCAGCTGAATGGGGGCAGGGAATCAGGCAGTGTGTGAACATGCGTGCAAAGGAACAACCAATCAGACACAGACAGACAAGCCCCAATGGCATCTCGTAATCACTTGATGATCGACGGAGTCCCCAGCCAATCCCCGAAGGACAAGGCCCCCAAACTTCCTCTTCCCACCCTAGACTACAAAGTCACTACCCAGCTGGGGCTGTGTGCCATCTTCCCAGCCTGCCCTCAAGTCTGGCAGACTGGTGAACCTGGCCTGGGAGCTGCCAATCCCAATAAAATGGTTTTTGCTCAGTCACTCAGTCTGACCCCCCCTTTTTCAAACACTCACATCTGAATTTACACACACATTCTGATTTTTACATTTGGTGGCAAAACCCGAGGAGGGTCCCAGGGCCCCCCCCACGTCGTGGTTGAGGTCCACCCCCTCCCACAGAGAAACCAGAAAATTCCTGCTCCATCTTTTCTCCTCATCCGGACCAACAGAAGTGGGAGTAAGTTCCTTGCATTTCCCTTGTCCTTCCAGTTGAACCTTCCATTGCACATGACAGACCCCCACCGTTCCATTTTAGGCCCTGGTGGGCTGAGGAGATGTCCCAGTCCCTGGCTTGCCCCCACCCTCCATTTCTTGGGTGAACACGATCAAAATTTGGGATGCTTCTTTTTGTATCTATTCATCCTCCGGGTAATACTGAAAGGACATGGGAAACATCAGGTCCTCCTTGGACTTCAAAACTCCTTTGGGATGTCTATACATTAATTTTACCAAATTAGGACTCACCCAAGACTTACACCATAAGCCGCTGGTCTTTTATTCAACTGGCCTCAGTACATTTTAGACAATGGCTCAATATGACCTCCAGAAGGAACTGATTTGGGCAATTACTGTCACCAAACAAGGAAAATGATCAAAAAATGCATATGTTCAGGCTTTTGGGAATTTGTGGTCTTGCCCATCTTCCTCCTCTCCCTCCCATCCTCCCCACTTACTCAGACCAGTGTTTTCCTCCTCTCCTTTCATGACTTAATAATTCTATCAAATGGACACACTCATTTACCCCACACGCTTTCTTTCCAAAAGATAATTTCCACAGCTCCTTCGCCCTCGCCTCCCTGGTCACATGCTGGTCCCTGTTGTCACTGCCCTTGCTGCTGCCGCTGCTGAGCCTGGCACTGCTGGGTGCCCATGCACAGCTGGGCTGTCCCAGCCCAGAGCCACCCATGTGTGAACTACCACACATTTGAGTTCATGCAGCGCACCCTACAGGACCTGTGCAAGACAGCATACAGCCTGGACATACAGACAGAAAAAAAGTGTCACTTTTAAATCCAAACCACTGTAGCACTTCCCCATACCTGGGGTACCATTCTTTAAGTTTCAGAAAGGAGGAGGGAAAACAAAAGGATTCTGGGAGGTGCAAGTTGCTCCAGGTTCGAAGCCTTTGGACATGCTTGAAAGGGCTGCATTCTTTTGCAAAGGTCTGTACTTCCCTTGCTCCCCTCCACCATCCCGCTGCCCCAGGAGCTGCTCTCAGCTCCACTGTCCCATCCTGGCTTAAATAAGTGCTCATAAACTAAATTTCAAGAGGATAGATCCAAATGACTTTCTGTTCATGTGACTCAAACATCTAAAGAGACTCAATTTGAATTGGTTAAATATAAGAAGATGACTTTGAAATTTCTAACCCACATGTTTTTCCAAGTGATCATTCAATAGAATACTGATTTCTCTCAATGTTAAGTGTAACATTCATTGCTGCTAAGATTTTTCTTCAACAGGGAGAAACAGCTTGTGCTGGTTATCTGCACTTATTTGATAACATAAATGGGATTAATATTTATGCATGTTTGCTAAGAGAACAATTTGATTGCTTCTGCAACGGTGAGTTCAGTTGCCCTTGGCTTCTTGGATTCTATAGGACAATACATATTTGGGTCTTTTAAATGTCCTATATGTTGATAATTGAAAAAAATTTAAGGTTGTTTTATTTCTGGATCTTCACTAAAAACAATTTTTAAGAATTACAAATCTAACAGGTGTAATTCTAACAGGTATAAAATTCTAACAGACGTAACAGGTATATAAAAAGTATAAAAGTTTCAACTCTTTAGACATAAGCACTGTGAAACAAAGTGTTTCACCTTAAGAATAATTGGGAAATCTAAGAAAAAATTAGCAACTGGGAAAAATATACTGATAAGGCAAAGTCTAATTCTTTAGCAACAGGGTTTCTTAAAATATTGATATTCTTATCAAGATGATTTCTTATGTCTGTTAAGTGTTATTAGGGAAAATAAATCTAGAATTTGTTCCTGTTTTAAAGTCTTAAATGATTGTTCTAAAACTGACTAAGCACCTGTTATTTCAAGGTATTAAGGGCTGGAGCGGTGGCTCAGCGGTTTCGGCACTTGCTTGGCAAGCACAAGGACCCCGGTTCAAACCCCAGCACCACATACACAAATAAGTGTTGGAGCAACTAAAGCCATGTAAAAAAAAAAAATAAAGTTGTTTCTTTCTCTCTCACTGTCCCTCTCTCTTTAAAAAAAATATTAATTTAATATTCTAAACCTATATGACCAAAGATAGATGTACATCTGAGAACTACATTTTCAAGCTTTCCTCTATATGTGTTACATGGTTTAAGGCAGACAAGTTAACCATGTGCTGTCTTTTAAACAGTTCATTTTAAATCTGGCTTACATTTGTTCTAAATGCATAGAGGTTTTATCATTAATGGGCTGCATTTATGAATAAGTTTTTGATAACTAATACTGTTTCTCTTGGCAATTTTATATTTTTTAACTGTTTTGAGTGTCTAAATTGCAAAAGTTGTCAGAGGGCAAATCTCAGAAGTCCGTATATTAATTTGAATACGTTTGTTACAATAGTTAAAGTTATTTAAGCTTTCTCTTCAGGTCAAATAAGTGTTCAAACTCTCTCTAAAAGTTTTTAAGATGAAAGTTTATATAGGTTTACAGGCAAGGTAATCATTAAATGCTCTCTTTTCTGCATTGTATTTGACATAGAAGGGCCTCTCTGCCATATAAAAGCCTGACTTATATCTGTTTGCTTATACTAAGGCTTTTTCTGATCATTAACATTGTTTCCTAACGGTATATTCAGAGAGACTACTTTTATTTTAAGACCGGCAAAATTGATCTGCTGGAGGTTTAATACCAAAACCAAACCACCAAATTTAAGGAAGTTAAAGGGCTAAGGAAAAAGTCAACATTTTGGCCCTTGCCCTGTTTGGTCAGCCAAAACGCAAGGGACAATGGGACTTCTCTACAGGCTTGACAACTCTGGGTCACATGACCTCCCAACCAAGGGGATCAAGTGACCCTAAAGAACAGAAAGCCACCTAGTGTGTATGCTAAAACAGGAAGGTCGTTGGGCACAGAGATATCCTTGATGCTTCCAAGCAAAGCCACATGTTGTCAGTAAGGCCCTGATCTAGCCTGGCAAATTCCACAATTGGTAGAAGAGCCAAGGGGCTTTTCACAAGTTCCTCAAGAATGACCCTGACAATCTCAGCTTACTTGTAGCAATAGATAGGAAGGAACAAGATTAATTTTGATCAAGTTAGTCTTAAACACTTAGAGTTAAACCAAAGCTCAGGCCTACATGGACATTTAGCAACAGAGACAATGGCTCTTTTAAAAACATTTCTGGAGATGCATGCTTAAAAGCTAAATGACACCTTTAGAGTGGGCTCCCCTAATCTGGTTTTCTCAGAATCCCCTCTCTAGGGCAAAATGGACCATTTTCCTACCAGTGATGGTCAGACTCTCCCTAGCCTCCTCACTCACTGTCTCTGGGTTGGGGGCAGGAGGATGCCACTCAGAGGCTAGAACAGCAACTCCAAGAGGCAGTGGAGGCATCTGCTGCCTCCCTGGCCTCCCTACATAGACAAATAACATCCACTGCCCAAGTTTTCTTGCAGAACTGCCAAGCACTAGATCTCCTGACAGCAGACAAAGGGGGAATATGTCTACTCCTAAAAGAGGAATGCTGGTGCTACATTCATGAAACTGGGCTGGTCGAGAAAAATGTCAGAACTCTCAGATGTCTGAGCGAGAGGCTTAGGCTGCAATAGTCAAGTGACCCTTGGCCAGGATGGCTAAACTCCACTCTTATCACCTGGCTGACCCCCATCCTTACACCCATATTAGTGACAAGACTTCTAACAATTGCTCCCCGTCTCCTCAGGTTCTCCCAAAACCGCATGAGTGAGGTCAACCAAATGTTCTTGCACCCTTACAGCCACCTCCCTACAAACAAACCCCCAAACCTTCCTCTCCCCCACAATACCGCATAGACAGCAGGAAGTAGCCAGAAGGAAATTGACACCTTATATTGCCAAAAAGGTTGGGATGTTAGGTCGGTGTGGCTGGATGGGAGCAGGGCATCAGGCAGGGAGCATGCGCACACAAAGGAGCAACCAATCAGAAGCTGACAGACAAGCCCCAATGGCATCTCGCAATCGCCTGATGATTGACAGAGTCCCCAACCAATCCCTGAAGGACAAGGCCTCCACACTTCCTCTGCCCACCCCAGACTACAAAGTCACTGCCCAGCCAGGGCTGCATGCCACTTCCCCAGGCTGCCTTCACTCTGACAGACTGGTGAACCTGGTCTGATAGCTGCCATCCCAATAAAAAGAGTTTTGCTCAGTTGCTGTTAGATCTGATCTCCCTTTTTGAAACACCCACACCTGAATTTACACCCATGTTCTGATTTTTACACAAGACACATAATAAACTTCTAGACTTTATCCTCACTTCATTTGTTCACTTTGCTGGAGAATGAACAGAACCGTTCATGCTGTACTCTTGCTCACCGGGGTCCCTGGAGACCTGCTCATGATGAGCAGCACTGGGAAGCTACAGCCATCGAATGCTAAGCAACTTCCAGTCCACATGACTTCTCAGTCCAGAGGGAAGTGTTGGATTAGTTTCCTTCTTTTCTGTATTTTGCATCATGTTTTGACATCTTAAAACTCTTACTAGCTGGGAGAAGATTGTCCCTGAGGCTGGCTGGTTCCTAAGAACAGTAAGCAACTTGGCCTTGAACCTTTCTTGTGCAAACCACCCAATCCCAGGTCTACAGGCTCAACCATCACTTCATCCAGTGCTCACACAGCTAGCTGACATTCTCCCTATCATCCCAGGACCAGGTACCTAGCAAGCAGAGACTACCAGCAGCCATCTGGATATCACAGACCTAGCAAAACTTGCTCAGAGTCACTAATCTTTCTCTCTCTCCCTCTCCCCCTTCTTCTCTTTAAAAAGAACTTATCCACCAATTTTATTTCAAGGCCCTTTCCCTAATATGTGCCCAAATTACCAGATAAAATGGCTTTCAAAATGGAAATCTACAGCTTCTCAGTGAAATGATACTAGCCAGCTGTTGAGGGTGATGCTCTGGTAAGTTGCTTCCCAGAGCTTCCCGATTAGAATGCAGAAGGTGCTTGGCTGTTTTCTTCTAAGCCAGGAAGGAGCGTTTAATGGAGGCTCTGCTTTTAAATCATTCGCAAATTCTTTAGGCTTTTGTGTAAGACATAGCAGGCCCTCTGCTGGTAGCAACAATAGATTCTACTGTAGTATGAAATGAATCCTTTACTAAACACAGAAGCTATCTATGGCAGTGCTTCTGAACTTTCAGTGAGCTACATAATCTTCTAGGGAGGTTTGTAGAAGTATTGATGTCTGGCCCATGTTCTGCAAGATGTTTGGTTTCAATTACTTGAAATCTTAAATACTGATTTTTTAAAAATTCCCTCAGATGATTCTAATATTCAACCAGAACTGAGAATACTCATGAGTACCTATCGACCTCTAGTCCTGAAACCCTGCCATGCGCACCATTAGAACCGCAATTGCCCTTTTAGCTAGTGAATTTCGTGAACATGTACATTTATTAGTAAATATTTTAAAAAGAAAGAAAAGAAAAGAAAAGCAATTTGGTTTAGAGAACAGAGTGTGGACACAGCAGGAAGAATGTTAATCCACCTCCTATGAGACCCTGGGAAAATCACTGCAATCATCCATTTACATGAGACTTGCTTTTTAGGATCTATTTTGTGAAGCCTCCAAACGATCAACTTTCAAGGAAATGAAATCCCAAATAAAAATATAGGTAGGGTTTTGTTAAGGAAGGCAGAGTCAAGTATTGCCACTATTGAAATAAAGTTTAGTGGGCTGTAGCAGTGGCTCAGTGGTTATGGTGCTTGCCTAGCATGTGCAAGTGCGCGAGTTCAAACCCCAGCACCCACGTACCCAATGAAGTGTTGGAGCAACAAAAGTCACATGAAAAACTAAATAAAATTGATTCTCTCTCTCTCTCTGTCCCTCTTTCTTTAAAAAAAAAAAAGTTTAGTGATGTGTAACAATATTTTGTTTCACATTAGAGAAAACAGTATGGAAAAATAAGTGTCTATGGAAAAAAACAAGTGAATGACTGTATCCTCATTTAATCACAATTCTTTAAATTATGGTGTTTGCTCCTTAACACCACATATTGCAACTGAAGAAACTTGAGAAAACCATGGTCTAATAATCACAAAGAAAAATATCCTTATCATTCTACCATTTTTGGTACCAGAAATTGAACTCAGGGGTGCTTAACCATTAAGTCCCATCCCCAGCCCTTTTTTTTTTTTTTTATGCTGAGACAGGGTCTCACTAAGTCACTTAGGGCCTTGCTAAGTTACTGAGGCTGGCTTTGAATTTGATCCTCCCGCCTTAGCTTCCTGAGATGCTGAAATTATAGGTGTGAGCCACCACACCCAGTTCGTTTTATTTGCTTTTTAAGACAAATCTAAAATCTACTCGTTCAGCATAAATCCCAAATAAAATAATTTTATTGCTTATAACCCTCATGTGATACATTAGTTTTCTAGATCTTGATAGAGAATAGATCTGCTACTTTACGTCCTCTGACTACCTCTTCTGATCTGTAATAATCTTGCATCAATTTAAGCTCTCCCCTAGGTAAACCATAATGTGCTCAGCTACATCTCTATTTGTTGCAACAGCTTTGTCTTTAATTCAATGCGTGCATTTGCACTACCTCAGTTGCGTGCTGTAATAATATAAGATGGACTGAACTAGAGAAATATACTCAAAAGTCAATTTAGTACTCCTATTGAAGACTTACTCATTCCTTCAGAAATTGCTATTACTTAATTTGACAGTTATTGCTGAGCTTATATTTGAAAGTATATTAACCTATAACTTTAATCTTCCATACAATGAACTACACCAAGTATCAACTAAAAAAATATGAGTCATTGGAAAAAATTGTTATTAAATAGTACCGTGAAATAGATGGCTTAGCCTAAAAGAAAATGATAGGAAATGTGTAGGGGAAAAAGGGAATTCTAGGGTATGCTGAACACAGGGGCAAGAATTGAAATTTAAACTTTAAACTCTGAAACAGTAACATTGGTCATAAGTGAAAAACAAGGCAAATGGAGAGTCTGCGTTATGTCTGGCACAGTGACACATGCCTGGTAACCTAGCTATTTGGGGATACTAGGATGAGCAGGAGGATAGCAAGTCTGAGACCAACCTGGACAACTTAGCAAAACTGTGTCTCAAAATAAAATGAAAGGGACTAAGGATGTAGCTCAGTGGTAGAGCCTGCCTAGCATGTGCAAGGGTCCTGAGTTCAATCCCTAGTGATGCAAGAGAGAAAGAGAAGGGGAGAGAGAGAGAGTGACTTAATTGCCTTTCTAGTCAATTCTACACAAAGGAGGGTGAACTAAAGTCTAGAATAAAGACTATGGAGGAAGAATAGTTGAGAGAAACATGGAAACATGGAGTGATTTTTGCAAGGTATTTTCCTTTGCAGTCCTTTAGCACAAACCTAGCATTTTTTTGGTTTAGCCTTACTATCGAAATGACACTAGAAGCATACACTGCATTATAACTAGGAAAATAGTTTTCTCTGAAGCAAAAATGATCACTTGCTGTTTGTTAGTCAAATGGAGAGTTTTCTAAAATGTCTTAAGTTAAGCCATGTGACTGTTAATTTGAGTGACAAGTTCAATATTAACTCATATGTTTAGCAAACACAGAACTGTTCAATTAGGTAAATATAACATCTATAACTAGGTTCCTAAAATGAAGCACTTTATAACACCAGAATCAGAATACTACAATAACAAAGAAATGTACCATGGCTAAAAAGGAAGCAAGTATCTTCTATACTTTGTCATTAGCTGGTAACTTATTAGACATACAAATACCCTGAATTAAATGTTGCATTTTTAACAGGATACACAGGTGACTTATCCATGGTGGATTGAAAAGCAATTTTTTTTTTTGTTTTGAACACATAGCCTACTTCCAGAGAGTAAAGCATGGAAGGAAAAAGCTCTTTTGTTCAATATTTTCTACTTTTAAACTGGTAATCTCTACAGAATGGGTACATGTCTTGTCTATCTTCACACTACTTATACCCCGGAGTATCTGTTCCACAGTCGGAAACCAGATGTTTGCTGAATGAATCAATGAAAATGTTGGTGATCTCCTTCTAAGCTCTCTGTGGCACTGGCAACCCTAAAGAGATGCTGACAGGTTGTCTGAGCCACTCAGCTTTGTAGAATTCTGTAATTGCAGCCCTAGAAAACTAATGCACACATGGCATGCTACATACAAGATCCTTTCTCTCTGTAGGGTGAAGACCTCTCCCAAAGTTGTAGAGAACTTGTATATAAGTAAAGTACTTATTCCAAGTTAGCCATCTTTTCTTTCTGACTGCTTTTAACTTGCTTTCTAGTTGTACAAAAATTTCACCATATTTCAAGTGTGGGTATTTTTAAACCTTCTGTAGGACTTATGCGTTAAATCTGAAGATTATCTTTCAGTAATTTTTGAAAGTTATTTGTCTGACATTCTCTTCAAAAAAATCTTTCCCTCAATTATTTTTACTTTCTTCAGGAACCCTACTTAGATTGACCTTCGTATTCTCTGCATTAACTCCACCTTGGGCTATATTTTGTATGATTACATCAATTTTTACCCATTCTAGTACTTATAAATCCATACAATTTTTATTTTACTAGTTATGTGTTTTGCTCTTAGCTTTCCTTTTGCTTGCTTTTTAAACTTTTATTCTTTTATGTATCAAGTCCTTCTATTACTTTCAATTATTTTCAACATTTTTTAAATCATCTTTTCAATTTGTTTCCGTAAGAAGTTCTGGAGGTGTTAAACCTGCTGTTGTTCTTTGTGATTATTTTCTCCACTGTTTTGTAGTTACTCTCATGTAGTCTAGACTACAGGAAGAATTTCCATTTTCTTCTGCCAGGTTATCTAGGGGAATTACAAAAAAACAATCTTTAGGTTGATTTCTCAGCTTGGAGCTTCTCACTCTTATTCAGAGGGTAGAGATACCCATTTCTGAAATTTTTCTCAGGTGGCTGTTTTGCATCCTACTTGGTTAGAGAATACTTTTGGGGGTCTTGTTATGGTTTGAATTTGGAATGATCACTCAAAATTTCATGTGTTAGCAATGAGCCAATGTTCAGAAGTGAAAAACTAAATATGGGAACCTCTTCAGTGGATTAACCCTTTTGATGGAATAATAGTTTGAATGAACTTCTGGGTGGTAACTGTAGGCAGATGGCACATAGCTAGAGGAAGTAGGTTGCTGAGAGCATGTCCTTGAGGAATGCATCTGCCCCTGACCCCTTCTCTCTCTCTACCTTTCTCTCCCCCCATTCCTGGCTGTCATGAGCTGAGCACCTTTCCTCCACCATGCCTGTCCACCATGATGTTCTGCCTCAAGTCAGGTCCAGAGCAATGGATTCAACCAAACATGGACTAAAAAGGACTGAACCTATGAAACAGTGAATCCAAAATAAACTTTCCTCCCCTAAGTTATTTAGTCAGGTATTTTAGTCACAGCAACAAAAAGTTGACTAACCTGTCTAGTGATCAATTTTTTTTTTCAACCACTGAATTGCAGCCTTCAGTGAGAGTACCAAGGCCACTTGGATGCATGTGAACATTGACCCCCCTGCATTTTCTAATTAAACAATCCTCTGTGGATTTCTGAAGCATTAGTTTGAATCCTGACTGTTGATGTTCTTGCTTTGTATTGCTAATTTTTTGCTTTATTTCTTGAAATATCACTCCAATTGAATTTATGGAAAAAGAAGGGGATGATTCCAAAGGCAAAGAGTCCTACAAATCAAGAATTTGTCCACTCCCATTTGTGGCCACTCTACAGACAACACTTAAGGAAGGAAGATTGAAATACAATAATGTTGTAGGTTCTGATGCTGCTGTGACTAGCTTCTGATTCTGAGGCTTTGAAGTGCTAATATTGCTCTCTGAACACCAAGAGACTAGACTATAATTTTTCTCCCGAGTGGGGAGCTGTGATTACCCCAACTGAATTCAAGAGCAGACCAGACTGCGGAATTAAACTTTCCTCTGAACTTTTCTCTGCTTCCTCTAGTGGTCCTCTACCCAGGATGAAGTCAGCCCACACTCATCCCCATGTAAGTTCAGACCCACACCATTTTCCTTTTGTTTTTCTTTTATTTCCCAATTCCTCAAATCATCTTTTTTTTTCTTCTCTATTATTTCTTTATATTTGGTTTTGGAAGAGAAAGACAATCATCCATATTTCTTCAAGGTCTTGATGGAAATCAATAAACTACTTCACTGATCTTCATTTATGACAACTTGATATTTCCCTTGACCTCTGTTATCTTGGCTGTATATTAAAAATCATATTATATTTTGTGCAACATTTTTAGTGTCTTAAGATGTAAGAGTTAGGGGATTGGCAGTCTTAGAAATTATGGGAATCAAGTATCACCTCTTTTCAAATCTGTATCTGTGGCACTCATCCTTATGTGTTTGAATTGAAAGCTGATTTCAGTTACTGTCAACTTTTGCTATCAGGGACTGGTGGCCAGAATTTTAACCCTGGGGTTCCACAGGCTAGATTCTGTTGCCCACCCACATCTGGAGTTAGATTAAAAAAAATAAATAAAATTATTTATAGCTTGACCAAACTGGCAAGATAGCTAATCTGCCTTCACTGAATCCACAGAAGTTTAAGGTTTAAAAAGGAGAAGAACAAAAACAGGGTGGAGTGGGAGAGAAGGTGGGGAGGGCAGGCAGCGATATGTGTACGCACCAGGCTATGGGACTGCAAATCTAATTTTCCTGAGCCCTGTTGGCATTCTCCTGGTTCCTAAGCAAGGGTTTTGGGTGCAGTTTCTAGCTTCTTTCTCAAGTTCTCAGGATTACATGATGACTAAATAGGAAGCTAAAATGCAACAATAACTTACAGAACAGATTAGCAGGACAATGGCTGATTCTTCCTCAAGGCTTCCAGTTTCAAGGGACCAGATGTTACTGTTTCCAATGAGAAGATTTTAAAATCAATTTTGTCATATTGCATGAGTTTTATGACAAACAGTGATAATTCAAATAAATGGGATGTGGCAAAGAAAAAATTAGAACTTTTGTCTCAACATACTAAGGACATATAAGCAGACTTTAGTTTCTTCATTTTTTTCTTTTCTTTCTTAATTTTTTTGGGGGGAAGGAGGCAGTGATATCATTATAGCCAAGAGTGTGGGTTTTATAGTGTGAGAATCATTTAAAAAATTACAGATAGACCCACCATACAATCTAGCTATCCCTCTTCTGGGTATTTCCCCAGAGGAGTTAGAATCAGCACATTACAGCAAAATCTATGTTCATAGCAGCTCAATTTACATTAGCTAAATTATGGAACCAAACCAGATGCCCCTCAACTGGATGAATGGATCCAAAAGCTTTCATTCATATATATATATATATATACACACACACACACACATACATACACATACACACACCATGGAGTTCTACTCAGCTATTAGAAACAATGATATTGCATCCATTGAAGGTAAATGGTTGGCAATGGAAGAAATCAAGCTGAGCAAAGTTAGCCAAACCCAGAGAGTCAAGGGTCAGATGTTTTCATTCATTTGTGGAGGCTGGAGCTAAACCCAGGCTTAGGTGAAAGGTTGCCAGACTCATGTATTGGACCCAATAAGGGCATAGTAACACAATCTAGGGGAATCATAGACATGCAGCGGGCGGAGGAGAGGAAGGGAAGACAGGGAGGGATCTAGGGAGACAACTAATAATGTAGCATACTCTTTACCCCCTGAGAAGTCAAATATTACATACACAATCACTTAATTCTGTAAAATTCATAATCTTATATATAAGTCAATTATGTTTGTTAGGGGCACAATATAGAAGAATCAAGAGATTGGGGTGTGGGTAATGTGGGGATAGCTATGGTTTATGATCACATCCGTATCATATTGTTACTTTATACACATTTGTGATTGTAAAACTACTCAACTCAATTTGAAAAAATAAAAACATTACAAAGCTACCATAAAAAATCTAAACAATATACTTGTACATGTGTATACACTGAATCCTGCTAAAATTAAAACAGAATAGATTCAATAAAGGAAAAAAATATTAATGGCTAAAAATAAAATTAAATATATAAATAAAAATAGCAGTCATACTAAATGTTGGCAAAGATGGAAAAAAATTAAGAATACATTCTCAAAAGTATGAAAAATGATGCATAAATTTATATATTACATGCAATACATATTCACAAATTCGCATGAATTTAACAAAATATGATCTGGATCTTTATTTTGGATATGCAGCAATAATACCAAATGTTGATTTGTATAAACTACTGGTTTACCACTCAAACTACTGGTGGAAGTGTCAAATACAATCCAGCCAAGGATGGTGGTGCATGCCCATACTCAGATACTCAGGAGACTAAGGCAGGAGGATCACAAGATTAAGAAAAACCTGGGCAACCTGTTTCAAAACAAAATAAGAAGGGTGGGGCACGTCATTCAATGGTAGGGCTCTTGCCTAGCCCCGAGTTTCTTGCCTAATACCACAAAAAGAAAAAAAAAAAAGTCACACCCACCTTGGACAAGAGTTTGCCAGATTCTCATAAAGTTGAATATTCACTTACCAGAACTATCACTCCTTGGTATTTGCCATAAAAGACATAAAAGCATATGTCAACAAAAGGCATAGACACAAGTATTCATAGTCACTTTAATCGTAATAATAATTGGAACACTACAAATGCCCACTAACTGGTGATATGGTTTTGACATGACTTATGCCCCCTATGACACTGAAAGCACCTGCAGTAATGTAGGAATACTCAGAGGTGATTGATAGGATTATCAGAATTGTGCCTTGATTAGTTCATCCTTCTATGAATAGACAGGGTGGTAACTGTAGGCAGGTGCTGTAGCAGGAGGAGGGAGATCACTGGGGCCTGCCCTGGAACGGTTCTTCTGCCCTGTGGATCATCCCTTTCTCTGCTTCCTGTCTGCCAAGAATGGCACAGTGTTCCTCCACCATCATGCACTTCCGCCATGATGTTCTGCCTCACCTTGAGCACAGAGCAATGTACTTGTCCAACTATGGAATAAACCTCTGGACCAGAGGTCAAAGTAAACTTTTCCTCCTCTAAGTTCTTCTTGTTTGGTATTTCAGTCACAGTGATAAAACACTGGCTAACCCAACTGGCAAATGAGTAAAAATTGTAATATTTGTAAAATGGAACAGTACTAAGAAATAAAATACAATGACATCATGACAGGGATGGATCTCAAAATCATTATGCCAAAACCAAAACAAAATGAAACTGACAGGCACAATAGAGTATGTCAGATTTGATTCCATTTATAAGACATAGAATATCTAATAGTTAATCTGTTGATAGAAATTAGAT
>PVKS010029487.1:0-25316 GCA_004027875.1 Aplodontia rufa | reverse complement strand
CTAAAGCCATGTGAAAAAAACTAAATAAAGTTGTTTCTCTCTTTCTCTGTCTCTCTCACTGTCCCTCTCTCTAAAAAAAAAAAAAAACGGGATTAAAAATTCTTATTAAAACAAGACTGACTGAAAAACATATTTAGGTATACAAAAGGATAGGTGAATTCACCAGTAAAATTGAGCTCAAAACTTCCCAAAATGAAACAACTATATTTAGTAAGGAACATGAAAATATCTTTAGCAGACCAGAGTGGGCTTTTGAATCAGAGTTAGCCTAGGCATTGAAAGAATATAGGAGCTCCTCAAATCTTCAGGAACATATTTCTTTCTTTTTTTTTTTTTTAAAGAGCAGGACAGTGAGAAAGAGAATCAATTTTATTTAGTTTTTCATGTGATCTTTGTTGCTTCAACACTTCATTTTGTAAATGGTGCTAGGGTTCAAACCTGTGTCCTCACGCATGCCAGGCAAGCTGCATAATCACGGAGCCACTGCTACAGCCCAGGAAATTTTATTTTTAACAATAAAGAAAACCGATATGGAAGTTTTCCAACTTCCTTTTTTGTGCTTACCTGAAGAGAAGAGAAAACTTTGCAGGAATTTGTGTCTCCTGATATTCCTGTGCCTGTTTTGTCAGCTTCCAAAAGTTGAGCCCCTATTGCATTGTTACTAAAAAAAAAAATATATATAAATATATATATTTTATATATAAAATATATATATAAATATATATTTTATATATAAAATATATAAATATAAATTACATATAAAAATATATAAATAAATATATATAAATAAATATATATAACATGTAGGCCTCTTAAGCATCTCAAAAGGTTTGGAACCTAGAGCAGCTGGCCTTTCCAGATCCCCTCCATCCATCTCTCCTCCTTCTGAAACTGCTGTCTGTAGAGGAGTCCTGGAAGCCCTTTGTGCCACGATTTTGAAAGGATTAGCTTCTGCCCGTTTAGATGGTTGGTTATCAAGTTCCTTTTTTAACTCTTTATTAGATGATAAAGGTGGCGGGGCAGAAAGTATAGGCATTTCATATTTGAGAAGATCTGCATTTTAGAAGAAATTATTTCTCTGAAAGGTTCTGAACAAGTCTTAACCAGGGCCCACGTGGAGAACACTGTCACAGGTATTCACATGCCCTGCCCATGCTCCTTCTTTAAAATATTCCCAATTCTTTCCTAAGTTTCTACATCTAAGATTCCCTCTTCAGGAAACCATGGGCACATCTCTGTGACTCAATTAACTCTTTAAGAGACTCTGAGCTAATACTAGCTCCTCCTTGCTTAAGCATACATTTTAAAGGTGAAATAAAATGCTGGACATGCGCCAAACTACTCCCCAGTGTCCCAACTGTTAAAAGAAAAAAACCCTCGACCCACTAGTCATGACCTCGTTCTTTTTTTGTCTGTTTTTCATTATTTTTACAGACGGACAGAGAGAGAAAGAGAATCTATTTTTTTAATGTAGTTTCACATGTGGCTTTCATTATGTCTTTGTGTACTTGATGCTGGGGTTCAATTCCACATCCTCAACATGCCAGGAAAGTACCATAACCACTGAGCCACTGCTCTAGCCCCTAGATGTGACCCTTGTAGTGGTAGGGTACAGAAGACTTACCATACTCGTTTTCTCTAGTAAAATGCGGTTTTTCATATGTTTCTGTTCAAGGAGCACTTGCTGCAGACAGCTGTGGATGATCAGACTTCTGTCCAAAGAAAGACTCAGAAAATTTCGATACAGGGGCAGCTGGGGAGCACTTACAAGGCAACTCTGCCCCACAGCCTTTCACCACAGTATTTATGTATTTATTGGATGTACAAAAGACATTGCAAAAAATTTTTAAGGAACTTTTAAGATAAAGAATTTCTATCTGATCAACTCTATCTAAAGCATGAAGGGGTCTGGCTATAATCCTAAAAAGTATTCTGAGAACAGGCATATGATCTGTAAAGCTCATTTTTGACAAGCTAAAAGGTGAAGTAATACACATGTCTAAGGTAAGTTCTGTAGCCAGGGAGGGCTGGATGACTTGCAGGCATCTAGGGTGCATCTGGTGACTTGGAGAGGTGACCGCTTGCAGGCACAGTGTCTCCTGGCGTCCAACATTGTGTTCCACCAGGCTGCCAGTCAGAGGACCCTAATGTCTCCAATCATGTCTCTAATACTAGGCATACTTATTCCTACCAGCTCTGCCATTCTCACTGTCTCACTCTCATATTAATGTGAAATTTAATTCAGCCCTTAGCAAAGTCCTTCTTTCCAGGAAACTTTCCCTACCCATCAGCCTGAGTAGATACCTGTACCTCACCTTGCTCCCACAGCCTTGTTGAACATATCTTGGGTGCTGAGCTACAAATTGGAACCAAATCACCCCTACCACATTCTGTCAACTAAGATTCCATTGATTTAGGTCTAGCATAATCCCAGCCCAGATCCGACAGGAAGAGAAATAAATTCTGCCTCTTGAGGGGGCAAGCAGAATATATGGTAAATGCTAGGAGAAATTATTGGGTGTGATTACATTAATGTCTGTTTGAGATTTGGTATCATACTTTTGAAATCAGCTTAGATACTGGTTTTTTTTTTTGTTTTTTTTTTACTATTTGTAAAGTTATAGGCATACAGCAGGCAAATAGTTAAGTTTCATCGGGGGATATAAATAAGATTTGGCCTGCAAATGGATTTTAAAGGTTTACGCAAGGAGCTTGTCATGAAAAAAAACCAAGCAAAGAAATTTGCAAGATAATGGATGATGAAAAACTGCAGCTGAGGTCTTTTAGAGGTTAAAGAATTATGGGAATGGGAGTAATAGATTTCATGAGCTCGAATGGTACAGGGGGTAATCAGAGGGCAGATTATGGAAGTGTACAGTTATGGTAGGAATAGTGCAAGGAGACATAACATGGAGCCAGAAATAAATGTCATAAAAAAACAACGCAGCATACTAACCAAGTACAGGGTACACATCTAAAAATTAGCCTTAAATTCAGAATAAAGCCAGTGATCCTGGTAGGCTGAAGAGGAATGAAAAGATTCCATGCAGGGTGTGGGAAGTATGTTGCATCTTGGAGGTAGGTGGGAAATCAGTGAAGAAAGAGTGCTGGAGAAGGCACAGCCAAGGCTTGTGGCAATACTTGTGGTAGGGGACAGACAGAGGCCAGCGTTGGAATGCAAGGTTAAGAAAATAACCCTTTAAAATGGGTCCACTGTGCCGACCCCACATAGTTTCTCTTCCAAAATGCAGTTTGCCTGCAGGGGACCCTGCCTGCCCTAGGTAAGTAGGATGTGTCACATTCCTCAGCAAGTTACCTGTTGTGTGCAAAGGAACTGCCAACCCAAAATAATGTGGATAGGAGGAACCCAAATTACCCCGAAGGGAGAGACTTTGGTGACCAGGTCACCAGGATGGTAAGGGTAGTTCCTCCTAACCAGAAAATCTTTAAAGATGCATGGTTAAGAATGCAATTGGAGGGGCTGAAGAGGTGGCTCAGGCAGTTAAGGCACTTGCCCAGAATGCGCAGGTACACGGGTTCAAACCCCAGCACCCACGTACACAACTAAGTGTCGGAGCAATGAAAGTCATGTGAAAAACTCACAATTTTATTCTGTTTGTCTGTCTGTGTCTCTCTCCTGTCATTCTCTCTTTAAAAAAAGAAAAGAAAAGCAAATTCAATTGGAACCAGTCAGCAGGGGCCAAGGTTTCCTAGAGTTACAACCTTGGCAGTGAGGACTTAATCTGTCACCTTGGTGTCTGTAGATCAAAAGTCAAGAGGTGGATTTTGGAAGAGCTCTCTGGAAACTTCTCTGGAATCTCCAACAAAAGTAAAGTGCGGTAGAAGCACATTGTCTCTCTTCTCTGCAAGAATGTCCACTTTTTCCCTTGAGAGTGTCCCTTTTCCTTTTTCTTATCCCTTTGATTAACTCTTTCCTGTTACACTGAGCGACTTGTCTGAAATCTTTGACTTAATTGCAAGAATTGGGTTGGACGGCAGGGGGGTGGTCTTTGCGTTGCTTCAATTTCCCCAGAAAGCCCCAGCTCTATGATACCACTTTCACAGAGTGCTTTGGCTTAGTACTTAAGTGTGAGATGTGCTTGCACACTGTCAGGTAAGAAATTTAGAATTTGATGTTTGGAAAGTGAGAACCGTTCCAAACATGTTTTAATGAGAAAGGGAAATGATGAAAAATAACTCAGAAAAGCTAATATGACATGAGGAAAAGCATGCAAGACTGATTTCAGTGAGACAGGGAGAAAAGAGGCCAGTTAAGGGGCCATTGCAACAACCCGTTGACATGAAGCATTTCTTTCATATGCACGTACTAGATCTGTAGAATTAAATGATTGGGTTTCTTTTTTTCTGTTGTGGGGAACAGTTTGGTTGTCAAATCAGGCAAAAAAAAAGGGCGAGAGATCGTAGGAATTTTTTTGAACACATATTGGCCCTGTTCAATGAAAGGCCTCCATGTGATAATTTCTATTGTCTTTCCTGCTGGTTTAACTGTCATATCTATCCTGTTTTTTTTTCTACAAAGTCCTAGAAGGCTATCTTACATATGGTTTGGAAGCCTATTGAAGGAAAATGGAAATATAACTCAGAGCATTTGAGGAAACAATAAAAAATGAAGCTATGGCATTATATTTCCCCATTGTTTCAGCAATTTCTTTCCTAATTAGAGATGCAGGGGTGTTTTCTTCAAAATACCTGTTCTCAAAGATGCAAGGTGCTATACTAGTACTGATTTCACAGTTCATACCAGTGAATTCCTAGTGTGCCTAAGAAAGAAACTTCTAAAAGGCCTTGATTTCGTTGCCTGCACCTGTTGGCTTTTCATGGTTGCTAGCCAAGGAGGATGTGTCCCCATTTATATTATTTACTATTAGCCTGACATATTGCCTATTTCCTACTGGAAAGAAATAATCCCTGATACCTGTATGAAGCTGAAAAGAAAAAAGCAACTGTCTATACTAGAGTCCCTTTGAAAGCTTTCTAAACTATTGTGTTATGATATTAAGGGATTTAAGCTGTCAACATCTGGAGTTCACCCATTTATCCTGCAGATTTCTACCAGTACTTACTATACATCTGGCTTTGTCTAAGATCTTGTCCTATGGAGCTTATGTTCCAGAAGATTGTACATTCTGGGATATGCCAGGCTAACAAGCTGTCTCCTGAAATAGCCATTTCAACAAAAGGTTTTTATCAGAATTCATCTGTAAAACGCAAATGAAGTGAACAATGCCCTGCTTCCTCCAACCGTCTTTACTTGCTTTCTTTATTTGAATTCTACCTAAGGCAGTATATATGTATTTTATACAGCTGTAGATAGACTGAACTATTTCACCTATTCTAGCTAAAATTTTCTACGAATATTGTGGACCATAAGAAATTGAGCAGTGAAGATTAAATTCATTAATGTTGTCGTTTGATGACTTAATATACGTTGGGACTTTTATGCAAAGTCAACATCGATCGATGTTCAGTAAAGATAAATATTATTAAATTGGAGTATTCCAAATGTATGTATAAATGCCTAGCTTTAGCCACCCCCATTTTTAATGAACAAATAAAAGTGGTGCGTAATTAAAGGGCACAACTCTGTTTTGATACATATTGTATAACCACCATACTCAAGCTAATTATGTATCCTTCACCTCACACTGGTAACATTTTGCATGTGTATGTTGAGAACATTTAAAATCTACCTTGTGAGCAAATTTAAGGTATATAATACATACTGTTGGTCACATTTCTATACATTAGAACTGTAGATCTCGTATAACTAAAAATTGGCACACCTTGACCACTATGTCCCCATTTCTTCCCTCCCCACAACCCCCAGCAACTGCCATCTGTTCTACTTTTATGAGTTGAATAGTTTCCTATTTTTTCTTTATTTTTTTAAACTATAAAAAAACCACTAGAGTGGCTTCTTTTATAAAATTTAAAGATTTCTTCCAGAGCAGACTAAACACACTGACACTTGGATAGATGAAAGGCAGAGCTCCATTACGGCTTTGAAGAAGGAAGGCTGCCAGGCAGGACCACAGGGGTTGTGCTTGGGGATGATGTGACAGCAAGCTGCCTCTATAGGAGGCAACTCATGTTTGGAAATTGAGGGAGGGTTAGCTGCCTTTCTCTGGCTCCCTGTGGATTGGCTAACTTGAATAATTTTGGAAAACTCTGGAGCTAGGGAGCTATTCATAGCGTGTGACACCTACCCTTGGGGCAGTTAAGCCTGGTGCAGAGGAGCCCTGGAATGTGAAAGTCTGATAAGGGAAAGGGTTGAGTTGTGAACTTAACTTCTGGAGAAGAGCAACAGATTGACTTTTAGCCAGTACCTCAAAATTGAGTCAAGATAGAATTTTTAAACTATATTACATGGTTGTGTTTAATATGTTTAATTAGTTTATGTAAGATACAGTTTTTCTTCCACCCAAGATTGAGCAGGAGTAAATTTATTATTTGCTTCAAGCTCAGGAAACTGCACCAGTTAACCATGCAGATGGAATCATAATTCTTAAAGTGTGAAAATGACAGTGGAAGGTAATAACATCAGTGATGTCTACAAGATATTTTGGTTTTTCTCTTATATGTATAGGCAAATTTATGTCTAAATCTATATCCTTCTATATCTGTAAAATGTTGATAATATCTCAAAGGGATTATTTTTAAGGATTTAGTAAGATGATTTCTTATATATAACATATAATCTATATGTTACATAATGCTTTCTAGTGTCATCTACAATAACCAAACAAGTCAGCAATGGGAAATTACATATTTTTCAATCTCTTATGCCAAAATATATAAGAAAATCAAAAGACCCTATTAAATTAAGGAGTGACACAATACTCTCAAGCACAGTGAGCGTAGTGTGCCTCATACTGTGGCTAATACCACATTTCAGAATAATCACATTTTGCATTTTTGTGAAAAAGAAAAAATTATTTCAATCAGTCTGTAACACATACATTCCCACACACAACCTTGCAAAGTCCAACTCAAACTTTGCTCTGACTTTGAAGTCTTTTACCACCTGCTAAATCAGCTTGCTGTAAGTGGCATATAATAGTATTCAAGCTTCTTGCTGTCCTGGAGCTCCTTTAATTATCCTCTGGTTACAGAAACTTCTAATCCAAGTGAATACAAGTGTTACATTAATGTTTGTAGGAATAGACATCCTAGCCACAAAACTTAATGTTTTCTTTCCAGGCTGTGACCTGAGAAGGTCAAGCATGAGCTGTTCATTTTAGATAGTTTAAAAAACTGGAAAGATATGTAGACTGAATCGCAAATCTCTTTCTGGTCTCTGTATTGCCATTTACTGACTCTGAGATATAGGGAAATCACTTGAAATAAATAATGTAAACACCTGGGCTGGTTTCTGATCTTTGAGTCCTTTCCAAGAAGCTGTGTGATTTGAATATGTATATTTTTATGAAGTGTAACTTATTCTATTTAAAATTGTAAGTCCAAATTTCCCACTTTATATAATGTTATTAGGATACTTAATCTTTGCATTCAAGACAGTTTCCTGAATCTCTAATATAGACTAGTCATTCAACTAGGCCTTGATGATAGAATAACAAACATATTTTCAGTTGTAATATTTACCTTTATCGTATTTTAGCATCCCTCATATCAAAAATATTTCACCATCAATGAATTGTTATCACCATGAACCATATTTTTACCATTTAAATCTCAAATTATAATGTATCTTCATTGAATACACTAATAATATAGAGCTCTTGCCTTAGGGTGTAGTCAAAGAAACAGAGTTGACAGAATTGAATAGAAAATGACTGTGAAATGTTACTAGAGAATAGAGGACACATACAGATCACAGGAAAATGGGGCTTTGAAGTCAGTTTGTTATCCCAAACTTAAAATGGGAATGTGAGGCACATTAGACCTGTTCTGATAAACGGATATCTAGTGTTAAGGGCTGAATTATGTGTCTCCACCCAAATTCATATTTTGAAGTCCTCATCCCTAGTCGCTCAGAGTGGGATTAGTTTTGGTCTTTACAAGGGCAATTAAATTCAAGTCCAGTCATAGGTGTGTCCTAATCCAGTCTGACTGGAATCTTCCTAAGAAGGGAAATTTGGACACAGAGACACTGGGTGGATGAACACAGGAAAGACCACCTGAGGACACAAGTTGACATAGCCATTTGCAAGCCAGGAAAAAGGTCTCAGAAGAAAACAAGCTTTCCAACACCTTGACCTTGGACTTCTTTACTCCAGAACTAGGGGGAAATAAATTTGTTACTTAGATCACCTAGTCTGGGATATTTTGTTCAATGCCCTAGAAGCCTAACCCAAGAGGGCACCTAGAAGAGTTGATGCCCAGTTCATCTCTGTATGAATAGTCAGGTGAAGAATCATGCAAGGAAAGAAATGGTGGCTGGGAAAAAAACCATCAAAGAACACTCTATGGGGAAAAAATAGGTGTATTCATAGGAGCTATGTGTGTCTGTGCACATGTGTGTTGAATCTGGGAAATAGAAAGTATGCTTAGCAAGGAAAGTGATGAGTGAGAGTTGAAGCTGGGAAGATAATCAAGTGCCAAGGACTTGAAATTCAGGTAAAAGAATTTGGACTTGCAGCAGAGGGGATTTTAGGTACATAGAAGAAATTCAAGTAATAAGATATATGTGGTTTTGTTAAAACATGTCAAAAGTGGCCTTACTTTGTTGCCATGAGTCAAAATATTGGAATCTTCTCTAGTCTACAGCATTTGATACACAAATGAGAAGAAAATGTGCATGTGCTTGTGTATCAGGAACTGGCTGCTTTACAAGGGTCGAGGATGAAAAATAGATGCTAGATTGAGTTGAGACTTTTTTTGTCTCCTGGAGTCTATTCTGTCTGTTAGTATTACCACCCTCTTCTGTGCTGCTTACTGCCCCACTGTCCTTATAGCTGTTCTCAACTCATTTTTCTTACCACTGTTAAAACACATTACACTATGGATATTCCTCCATTGACTTTAAAACTCATTTATAAGAACATAAATTTGGAAGTTCACATTATTAAGAAAATAAATTTGGAGCTTCATATGATTAAAGCTTTATAGGAAAATAAATTTGGAGCTTCATATGATTAAAGCTTAAAGCTACCCCTCTTGGAGTTCTCAGGCAGTGCTTTAGCAAGATGGTCCAATTCACTAAGTTGTGGAAATGATGGCTATGCAACAATTATTTAGAGTGTGTATGTGTGTGCGCACACGTGCATTTATATACACATGGTTTTCACTTTAGGAAAGTGCATAGTAGGAGAAATGTGGATAATGGCATGAAATTTCACTTCAAAACAGATTCTTTTACTCAGTTTTACATTTGCATCTTTTTAAACAAAGATCAGGTATATATCACTTTGAAGACATAAATACTAAAATATTCAGTTTGGATGAATAAATAAGTAAAATACATCTCCTTGGAAGACACTAGTATTTCCTTTGACTTGGCATGCATCAAATTTCCAAGGAGGATGGTGGTTTGGCAGGTCTGAGGAGAACACTGTTGCTTCTTGAGTGATAGTACAACATGCCCCCTGAGGACAAAAACGGGGTCTGACTTCCAGCCAGGGTTTGCTTACTAGGTCAAGACTGTGTGGCAATCTTCATTTTTGCTTCTGCTTACAGATTTTTGTAAGGATGCATCAGGTTCCCTATTGGGTCGGGCAAACATCAAGCACTGAAAATACCTGGGTAAACTGAATTGAGGTAGTAAGTCTAGGCAAGAGCTTTTAAAAACTTCAGCTTGCATTAGGGATTGGGTTATTTAAATGTGACTGTGACCTTTGTGTGCTGTGTGTAGGTTAAAATATATTGATCTTTGTACGTTAGGCATTTGGAAAGTGCTATTTCCCATACTCATTTACCCAGATTTGGTAACAAATATACCTCAATCCCAAAATTTTATGACATGCTATAAGAATATTTCAAAATTTTGGTAACTTAATTTGTTCATACTTAAAGTATCTTAAGAATAATTCCAATTTTAAAGCAAAAATATTTTTCAAAGAATATAAAGAAAAAGATTCTGTAATTCTGAACTAGGCTTATAAATATGAAATACAAAAATTATAGCCTTTCTTTTAATAAGGATGCATAGAAGTAGAAGGAAAAGCATGATAAAAATTTAAGAAAAGTTTTTGTGCTCAAACCCCAGAATAGTTGAATGGAAAGAATTTACCCATCTGCCTAAATGTTGTGAAGGTTGTTCAATTAGAAAATAAATTTTTGTTTTTGTTGAGGCTTAAGCAGTACCATAGTATTGGTAATATATAGATGATATTCATTTTATGTTTTTAATCAATCAAATAGTACAGGAATGGAGTGATTCGTGTTTGAAGTAAAAGAGAAGAAGCTGGAAGGTGTTATTTGCGTTAGGGTTGCCTCTGGCTCATAAGGAGATTGTGAGTTAGAAGTCTCCCTCCCTTCCAGGTAGTCTCCTTCCCTTATAGCCCTAGCTGGCCCAGCAGACAGCCTGAAGTTAACTCCTAGCTACACCCTCAGTAGGAGCCATGGGTCATATACAACCAGAACTTCTAGCTGTATTTGCTGGATGTGGACCTAACGCTACAGTGAATTTAAAATATTTAAGCTGAAAACTTCTGGGTATCTATTATTAATAATACATAATCTCCCTTGACTCCCCTACAAAAAATCCATCTTCAGGTCTGCAGAAGCCCACTGTTACCTGGCTGAACAAAATAAGCTGTTAAACCTAGTTCTCTGCTTAGATTTTCTGATTACCAGCAATGCCCTTAACTTCATATTATATTTTCTTCTGATTCAAGCATGACCCATTTTGATCCTGCTTGGATTCCATACTTTCTAAAAACATTTTAACCAAGATACTACCTTGGACTTTGGAATTCTGAGAGTAATACTGTGTAGACTACATATGTATGCCATCTTACTATTTATTTTACTTATTAATTTATTATTGTTCCATGAGAATTTGAAACAGATTATAGTTTATTGGATTAAAAATTAATGTTTGAGGGGGCTGGAGCTGTTGCTCGGCAGTTATGGCACTTGCAGCACTTGCGTGGCATGCCCAAGTACACGGGTTCAAACCCCAGCACCACGTACACAACAAAGTGTCAGAGCAACTAAGGCCACATGAAAAACTAAATTAAACATTTTGATTCTCTCTCTCACTGTCCCTCTCTCTTTACAAAAAATTAATGTTAGGAAAAATATACATATAAGTGCAGATTAGAGTTCTCCAGAGAAATAGAAACAATCAGAAACAGATATGTAGGCATGTATGTTGTGGTGTGTGTGTGTGTATGAAGAGAGATTTTAAGAGATTTTAAAGAGTTGTGTTATATGATTGTGGAGGCTGACAAGTGTGCATCTGCCGGTCAGGTTGACAGACTGGAAATATACATAAGAGTACATGTTTCAGTCTTGAGTCCCAATTTCTCGAAGCAAATTAGCAACAGGCTGGGATTCTATGTTATAGTTTTGAGCAGAATTCCTTCCTCTTCATAGGCTTTGCTCTTAAGGCCTTCAAATATTTGGATGAAATTCACGCACAGCATAGAAGGTAACAGTCATTGAAATAAAATACCAAAGTGAAAATATCATGTATTATTGTATCCACTAAGAACTATTATGAAAGTTATGTCTCTATTTTGCATCTGCATTAACTCTCTTAAATCATTAATTTCAATATGTTGGTAGTAAACATTAAATGGCCAGTGTAAACTCTTATCTTTTACTGGGTAAGAATAAAAACATATTTGTACAGTTTAATGGTCTTTTTTTCTCTTGCATTTCTAAGTGTATCTCTGTGTTGTAAGAATCTTCTCTGTTTTATAATTCATTCAGGATGCATTAACATAATACAGGCTGCTTAAACATGCTCTAAATGTACAGGGGATAGGATATTTCTGCTTTACCAGTTTGGAAAACCAAATCCATATGTAGTCTCCCAATTGTGCAGCCTGTTACCTCACTGACAGAAGTAACCAAATATTCTTACTTAAAGTATCTGAATAAACCACTTGCCAGTTCAGCAAACTTGGCCACTAAGAGATCAGTTTGTCACAAACATCACCCATCAGAAGATTTCACCTCCTAGCAATAATTCATAGCTTAAAAATAATCCCTTCAAAAGCTTTCTACTACTTGTTCTACACAATTTAAAAAATTTCATTAAGTGAAAATTGTACAAGTTTTATCTTCCTTAAGGCAGGTTAAGTATTTTCTTTTTATTACATTTATATTTTGTTTTGCTGGTATGTGACTAGTATTAGAAATTTTAAAAAAATATGCTCAGTAAGGTTGTAACTGTAAGTGCACAATGGTCTCCTCCAGTAATGTTGCAGCGTTTTACTCAGAGAAGAAAAGGAACTTAATTTCATGACTTACTAACAAGGAAAAAAGAGTCTATTCTCCAATAATAAAAATGCTATTAAGAAAAAAAAAGGAAAATGTACGTACTAAATTTTATGGACAAAATAAAGATAAGTCCATGTTATTAGAAAATAACACGATCTTTGGATCTTTGGTATTCAGTGTGTATTTTAACTGCTATTCAAATTAGAACAAAGTGCAAACAATAAGATTTGTGGATCTAAGTTCTATCCTGGGGCCTTGTGGGTATGGGACTTTGGCTAAATCACTTCAAATTTATTGATTCTATGTTCTCTACTATAAAATGTCAGAATGGCAATGTTTCTCATAGTGGAATGATTGATAAGCAATTATTTTATAAATTCTAGAATATATTCCATTTGTGAGGTATTAGATTATGTTTACTTAACATGTAAGCTTTTTCTAATAGGGTGATATTTATAAGACTAGGATGGAAAACAAGAGACCTTGGTTCAATAACTAATAATGTCCTCTCTTTTGTTAAATCTGTTATTATTTTTGGATGACTGTTAGGTTTAAGTGGGGTTATATGCTTTAAATAGAGTTGTGGTAGGAAGGAAGAGAGCAATTTCTTGGTCCTTTTTTAACTCTGAAACACTTTAATTCTATTATTTATAGCTTTATTTTAAATAGGGAGGCAGATATTTTTGTATTTATTTTATAGATTCATAAATTCAAGGAAGTAAGAGTTAGTTTAGTAAGATCCCATGGCAAGTGAGCAGCTGTATCAAGGCAAGAAATTAGACTGTGGCTAGCCCAGGGTCTGCCATGGCTGGTTCTCCTTCTATTCACACTCTCTGCCTTGATAATACTACACATTAATATAATCCCATCAAATATGTCCATGTCAAACATTCTGGAAAATACTCACATGTTGGGCATACTTTCAGTTAATGTTTCAGACTTGTGCAAATGAATTGGAGTAAGCAGAGCCATTATGTGTATCTTCTGCCTTTAGAGATCTCGCAGTCTCAGAAGACCATACATGCTGCCATTTCAGTATGAACCTGTGTGGCTAAACTCAGCAATGTGTAACATGTATTGGTGGCTAGAATTAGAAAGCTTGAGTTATCTCAAAGGGAAGGATAGGGAAACATTCATTGTTTTGCTTATTAACAGTACAGAGAGAAAACAGGAGGAAAGAGATACATCATTTTGAAAGAACAATAAAGAATCTCAATTATACCCAGAATTTGTACATTAGATGTGGCATTTTTAAGTTCTGTGCCTGATTGTGTATACACACATAAAATATAAATCATTCTCTTCATACACATTTTTATTTAATCTTCATGACAAACCTAGGCAATAGATTTATCCTTGTATTAAAAATGATGAATCTAATGTTCAGATATTAGGAAGTATAATTCTGCTATTTGTCTTCCTCATTATAATATGAGTTCATGGAAAGGAACATATAATAGTAGAAATAACTTGCTTATGCTTAACTCTGTCCCATAAAGGCAGTGTGAACCTTGAAAAGTTATTTAACTTCTCTAAATCTGTTTCCTTATTTGTAAAAGCAGACACATGAGAAGAATATATAAAATATCAATAGGGCCTGATACATATGAGGTGTAATAGATGTCTCCTTCCTGTCATATATAGCATGCAGCACATTATGAGGTTCTTGGTAATTGTTGGGGAGGGATTTCATTCAGGAGTTTTCTGCATGGGGACATCTACTACCTCTGGCTACTTAGCAGCTATAAAATGACAAAGCCATTGATAAGATTTTTTTTTAAATCATAAATTAAGGTATAAAAAACTTCCAGATGATAAGGGAAAGTCATTTAAGAACTCAATGAAATCTAAAGGCATTCTTGACTAAATCCAGTTGAATATTAGTCCTCCACTTCGGCAGATTTTTTTTTTATACTTCAAAACTTGTGTTATTACTCAAACACGTACAGCAAAGTAACATAGGAACAGTGACTGTTGAATACAACCTAAACTGAAATAGAAAAGTAGGAAGTGCTTTTATCCTAACATCTGCATCTTGGATAAACTGAGCACACATTACAAAAGCTTTCATTCTTAAAACAGAAAAATTAACATTCTGCGGAGTACTGGGGGAGAGAGAACACTTCCAAAGACCTCAGGCTGATAAAGAACTATCTGACTTCACAGTGGAAAATCACTGGGATAGTGATTATAAACCATAGCATTCAGGCTTATTTCATTTCTATTTGGAGCCAACATGACCAGTTATCAGTTCCACTTCTTAGGTTCAATTAACCTCTTCCTCACAGAGGAGAAATAAGTATTAACCATTCTTGAAAACAAAGCTATTCTGATTTGCAAATGCTATAAGCCTATGAAAAACACAACCACAGAATAGTGGACTCCTATGGGTATAAGACATGGGCATAGTGTCCCATCAGTGCCTATAATAGCTGTAATCATGACACAGAGATGCTAGCCCTGCACACAGGCCTTGATCACTAAGAAAGTGTGGGGAAAATGAAAATAGTTGTTGCCTGCTAATGCAGAAGCTGTGTTTTAAGACCTAAATTCCCAAGCTTTCAGGAAGCCCTTATTTTCAGCCTTCTATTCCTTCATTTCCCTTACTATTCAATTTCACAATTGCAGAGATCAATCCTTCCAAGTAGTTGATTGATTGTGATCATTGATTTTGTACACAGAAGGTGTGAAAAAAACACATATAAGTCTTGCTCAGCATTTCAGCAAATTTCCTTCATTAAGTGTTTATATTGGCAGATGTAAAACTTATGTTCTGGGTTTGAAAACGTCTTCCCAATGGGCATAGATTGCAGGGTCGTCCCCTGTTCACCCTTATAAATGTCTTAATTAGAACAACAGTAAAACATAAGGGAAAAAAGGTGTGACTTTCTAAGTGCTGGAGAAGAAAAAAATAAAATTTCCCTAAGGTCAATGTAAACTGCTTCTAAATTTCCATAACTCTTTATTAAATAGTTTGGGATATGAAATATCCCAAACTTACCATCTCTTCTTTAACAGAGACTTAATAATATTCTTTTTCTTACCTACTTAAAAGGGTATGTTCCTATTACTGGCTCAAATTGATGACATTTAGCTAAGGATTGGAATGGTAGTATTTTCATTTTCAGCTGAGCAGTTTTTACAGTGCTAACCTGTGTGGTTGCCTTGTGAAACAACTTTCATGTTATGTTGGCCTCTGTTGATAGACGGCACTTTACTAAAAAGGATTTTCTAGGTTTAGATAAAAAAAAAAAGTAATTTATATTTTCTGTCTCCTACTGTGGATACCAAAAGGGATGAACACTACAGATTTCAAATATTTGCAGCCCTTATTTGTGCCAACTTTAGTTAATATTCCTTTAATGTAATTAATAAACATTTATGGAGGATTCCAATGCTGGGTTTAGCACAGGGGGCACACAAAGAAGGCAAGGACACTGCTTTTAAGGATTTTATGTAAGGAAGATAGTAGAAAAACAAACATCAGATATGACAAGGGAAAGCTTTGGACATACACAGGTGAATGCTGTAACAGAGAAGACACCGAAATGGAAACTTCCACTGCTACAGCTGAGAAGGATGGTGAGGGCAGCATCATCAAACAGATGACACCAGGAGGATTAGGGAAGGTAAAGAGGTCTTGGCTCATTTAAAGTCAAATGTGGTCACTGTCTGGTCAAGGTTATTTGAAAATAATTTTTAATTTAGAGCAATTGTGCATTTTTTTCCTATACTTTGGGGATAATATCCAATAAAATGTTTTCCCTAAGATCAAAAATCTTTTTCCCTATGGTTTCTGCTAGTAGTAGTGTTAGTTTCATATTTTACATATTTAGTTCATCTTGAGTTGATGTTTTTATATAAGAGATGTGGATCTTTTTATAGTCTTCTGCGTGTAGATTTCCAGTTTTCCAAATGCAATTTATCAAAAGACTATTCTTTTCCCAAAATATTTTCTTGGCAACTTTTTTGATGATCATGTAGCAATAAATATGCAGATTTATTTCTGAGCTCTCTTCTGTGTTCTGTTGGTCTACATGACTCTCTTAATTCCAGTACCATGATATTTTGATTACTATGGCTTGGTAGTATATTTTGAAATCAAGCGTGTAATGCCTCCAGCTGTATTTGTTTTGCTCAAGATTGGATTGTCTTAAGTTCTTTTCTGGTTCTCGATGACTTTTAGTATGTTTTTCGGTTTCTGTGAAAAATATCACTTGAATTTTGAAAATAATTGCACTGAATCTGTAGATAACTTTGGATAGTGTAGACATTTTAATAGTATTCTCCCAATCCATGTTGTAGGGTATCTTACTCATTGTATGTTGTTTAATTTTTTTCCATCAGTATATGGTAGTTTTCAGTGTACAGAAATTTCACCTCCTTGGTTAAGTTTATTTCCAAGTATTTTATTTTGATTTTGATATACTTGTAATAGTAAAAGTGATAGCTGTGGACTTGTGATGTATGCCCTTTATGTTCCTCAGGGATACATTGTCCTATAATTCTTTTCTTATAGTATCCTTTTCTGAATTTGTAATTAGGGTAATCCTAGCATTGTAAAAGGAGTTTGTAAGTGTTCCCTCCTCTTTAATTTTCTGGAAGACTTTGAGAAAGCCTGACACTAATTCTTCTTTAAGTGTTTACTAGTTTTCACTAATGAAGCCAACGAGGATTAGGCTTTTCTTCTCAGGTTTTTGATTACTGATTCAATTTTAGCCAGTGTTCTCCAGAGAAATAGAACCGATAAGCTCTATAGACACACTAAAGGGAATTTATAATGGGAATTGGCCTTCATAATTACGAAGGCCAAGAAGTCTCATAACATGCTGTGTCTGTAAGTTGTGGTGCCAGGAAAGCCAGTGGTACAATTCAATTTGAATCCAAAGATCTAAGTATCCAGGGAGCCAGTGGTGTGACTCTCAGTCCAAGGATCATAGCTTTATAATCAGTGGGTGAGGAAGGGGGACAGGACAACACTGACATATGTCCCACAGTGCAAAGACCTGAGAACCTGGAGCTTTCATATCTACAGGCAGGAAGAAGGAATGATAAGAGGGAGGTAGGTTGCCTTTCCTTTGTGTCTTTGTCTTATCTACCCGCTCAATGGATTGGGTAACGCCATTCATGTTAATTAAGATAGATCATCTTTAATCAAATACTGTTTTATTTCTCCCAGAAACTTCCTTTCAAACATACCCAGACATGCTTTTCTCCTATGTAGATATCCCTTAAGATAGTGAATTTGACACTTAACTATCAGTCTTCTTAATCATTATTTATCTGTTCACATTTTCTTCATGATTCAGTCTTGTCAGAGGTGGAAATCATGAAAGCTTGAGGCAGGAAGATGAAGGGACAATCTGGGAAGTCTTAGGATTCATAGTACAGGGCACAGAAAGCAGATGAACACAAGCTCACCTCTGGGCAATGCTGAACCAGTGAGTGTCCCCTGAGGAGAAGATGAAGGTGCATGTTCATTCCATCCATGTTAGCAACATGGACCTCAGTATACCAGCAGAACAGCTACAAGCACATGTTTATGGTTGTGGTTCAGTCAACCATATTATCTACACTGTGACAAAGTATGTGGCCATCCCAAATGTTTTCCATAATTTGAGTTCTCAAAGAATTAGCGAGGACTTCTTTAACCTTAGATGACTATGTAAAGGGAGACAAATCAAGGTGATCCTAAAATGAACTGACAGACCAGGCATCAGCAGAGCAGCCCGGAGTTTCCCATAAGCCTGCCACTGTGCCTAGACCAACTATAATGGTTTTGACTCTTAATTATATAGTGGTTTGACAGTAGAGTCAGGAGTCATGACTATGGTGTCCAGGCTAGAGTAATCCTCTCAGTTAAAAAAAAAAAAGAAAAGAAAAGAAAACCCTATGCATTATGAAAGAAAAGAGAATGAGGTATATTAAAAAAAGAAATGAAAAAATATTCATCTGAATCTCAATTTCTCTACCCCTAACATCATGACAATACTTACGTTCAAGAGTCCTGTGAAGATTAAATTACTTACTTCATGCAAAGGGCTTTAAATGATGCATGCAGACAGAAATAATAGCTGGTATTAAAACACTGAAGAAGTACATAATACCCCAGTTACCCTGTCTTATCATTATAGAGAAATTTCCTCTTTTCTTCTTGGGAGAGACCCAGTTTAAGGTGACTTCTTGCAAAATTCAGCAAGCAACTGGAAAGAATATAAAAAATCTGTACCAGACACCCCCCTTGTAAATCCAACAGAATTGCCTCAAGTGTGTGTTGAAAGTGTAATCAGCTTATGTTTCCAACTGCCTGTTTACTTAACATTCAGCTTTTCTCAGCTAAAACAAGTCTATATTGATTCCATCTTACGGTTCCCAGTGGGGACCCTTGGTCAGTTTAGAAGCTCAGTTTCCCTCAGAGCTAACTATAGCCATTGGACTATGCTCTGGCCAATGGCATATGGGTGCTATCACTAGTTTTGCCATTAAAAACTATAGGTTAAGCAAGTGCAAGGCCCTGAGTTCGGTTCTCAGGCCCCCCCAAAAAATATATAGGTTATTGACTTCCCTTTTTCCTTCTTGCATGTTGGGAGGCAGCAGAAACCAGACTGTCTGCCATGGATGTGTAAGTGAAAGACAAAGTCAGAGTCAAAGCCACTTGGTCTTACAAAGTCTTCCTATTTTTGATTGATATATATGATAAAAATGAATTTTGATTGTAAGGTTTATAGTAGTTTAACTTGTACCTGGATGAATACAAATGTCATTTAATTTGTGAACAAATAATTTAATCCCTATATTATGTGTAAATCTACATGGAATTAATATATTTTAAGATATTTTCCTCTCTAGAATAAATTCCAAGCATCTTCACTAAAAACGTTCGGAACTTTTAACATAAGATTTAATACCCATCCTCCTTCTAAATAAGAAATGTTTCTTTGACAGTGAACAAGAGAATTTAAGTGATTATAGTCTTATTTCTCTACTACTATTTCAGTTAAGTTGTAGAGCTCAAACCTATAAGCATCAACTGTAGCAATATCATAACTCCATCAGCGTGATGTGTTTCTGCACAATCTTTATGGGCTCCGGGAATCATGTGTCTGAAGTTTGAGAGATTTGAAGTTGTTATTTCTGAGAGCTCAAAACAATTCTTACCTCTCTGTCAGAAAATAAATGATAATATATTGAATCCTATTTTCCCAGAAAGACAGACTACTTATTGCCAAAATCTAAGTAAATATATACCCCAGAGCTATTTCTTAAGAGACAGAAGAAATAGGAATATAACTTGCAAAAAGTTAAATTAAGTGAGAGCATTTATGCTCATCACAGGAACAATATATTTCTAAACATAATCTCTGGGAAAATTCCCTCAAAGTGTCAGAGATAAGGTGCAATTTATATTCATACTTTTTCATCTCATTAGAATCTTTTGTGAGCAATCTTTTGGTTGGAGCATCTGTTTCTGCTCCTTTAAGTGTGGTTAGAATGTGAAACCGGACTATTTAGGCTATCAAAGTTTACATTAAAGCTGCTATAGACAAAAAATCACTGTGGGCTTTCAATTAATTAGCCAACTACAGTATTAACCACACCTCTTACAGTATTAAAGAAATGGGATGTTTGTCTCTCACAATGAGTACATAAAACTTGCATGAGATAAGATGATAATTTTTAAATTCTTGGTCTAAAAGATAATTGTGCATTTAAATGGGAAATGTGATGTGTCAAATTTAAAATAATAAACTTGCTTGTACTATTTAATAATTTCTACTTTCACCCATCGCTCCTTCTATAAATCAGATATAAAGCATGTCTTATACAATACTGGTAAAAGTCTTTGCACCCATGCATCCTTAAAGTAGCATATCATATTATCATCTAAACATGCTATGTTCTGTAAAATAACAGATGATATTTCAATCACTAGCATGAATATTTTTTAAAAATTTTCCTATAAGATCAATTACCATATGGTATGATCTGAATGTTTGTATACTCTCCTAATTCCTGTTGAAACTTAATCCCCAGTGTGACATTATTAACAGGTAGGGCCTTTAGGAGGTGATTAGGTCACAAAGGCTCTTCTCTCATCTTTGGAATTAAGACCTTCATAAAAAAGTTTCATACAATGTTTATAGACTTTTCCTTCTGTCCCTTCCACCAAGTGAAGAAACAACATCTATCCTTTCTGCAGAATGCAACCTCCAAGGGACCATCATAGAAGAGAGATTAGGGTTTTACACTGAACCTATTGTTGTCTTAATCAGGAACTTCTAATCTCTGGAATTTCGAGTAATTTCTGTTCATAAATTACTCAGACTCAGGTATTTTGTTATAGTTGCACAAACATATGCAGACACCAAATAAATGAATTTTTTCTTCCCTATCTACAAAAATAAGTTAAGATTTCCTATGTCATGTGTTCAAAAGAGATCCTGATGACAGTCTTTACTGGGGCAGTACTTAAGCTATTTATCAGGAAATTATATATAGGTGATTCATTCAAAATATTGCACTCACTTCCCTATGCAGTTACTTAGAAAATACCTAGGATGTGAGTGAATGGAACTCCTCTTTTATTATCCTCCAGAGAGATTTAAATTGCAGGTTGAATATCATTAACAACCTATTCTGGTCAGATTGGATGAATAACTGAATGAATTAATAAATATATTGATCAAGAGATAATCCAGTGTAGTTAAATGCTATCAAACACCCTTAGAATGTAGGTAAAGATTAAAATAAATGATTAAATACAATGAGTAAATTCATAATTTATTTTTATTTCTTTTATTAACTCATTAAATATATTTAATATTTTTATTCATAGTATTATTTACAACTGATGTTTCTTGCTACTTATTTCTTCTGCATGAATAAAGAACTTTATTTAGATCTCATAATTACTTACTGAATTGTATTGTAAAGCAATTGCCAATTCAGAATTTTGGAAAAACTTCATCCTACAGCTGGAAAAACAAAACAAAACTATTGTGTTTAATTTAAAATGTACTTAGAATCAAATCTTAGCCATGCCATAACTATAGCTATATAGTTTCAGAAAAAGTATAGTAAGGTACAATAGAAAGGACTGAAAAATAGATGATTGTCTAGAAAGTGAGTGAAGAGAATCTGTAGTTGTCTGGAACTATTCACCTGTAATTTTGTTGTTATTGTTGTTGTTGTTGCTGTTGTTCTGAGTATGATACTATCCCCTCACCAAAAAACAAAAAAAACCACTTTGAGAAAGAAAGGTCTGAAGCTCCTTGCCTACAGGCAGTGAATGTTGTCCATTCAGATCAGCCCTGTCTCACTCTCTCAGCTCTTTGTTGGCTTCCACTTGCCCTGGTTTAGACAGCTGTATGATACCACATGAGTCCTCCCATCACCACTTATTTTCACAGATATGAATCTTACCCCAATAGTTCACTGAAAAATAGCAACCACCTTGACGCAAGGAATGTGTCTATGACAGAAGGGTTAAGTGTAAGGCAATTTTTCAGGTGGTGTCCGTTCTAATTGGTCAGCCAGTCTGTTTCCACTGGGAGTTATCCATGTCATAAGCTTTATTACATATTTTAAATAACCTCCCTGGAGTAAAAGTGGAAGGTGAAAAATCTTTAGCACTTTAGGAATGCAAAAGCTTCTTTCTGTGCCCTCTTCATTTCTTTCCTGAGCTATTCTTGAGTATTTGCTTCCCCCACCCTTGCACTGTTAGTTTATAATGGTGAGCAATGTGGCCATCTTTCATTCCCTGATTTTCCTTAACTCCTTATAGGTTCTTAACTTCCACACCTAAATAGATTTTTTATTTTTTACTTTTTCCACAGAGACAATTACATAGCAAGTAGGAACTATAGTTTCAATTACAGGATCTTTGCTTATTCATTTAAATACACTCTGACATTTAGAGTTATTTTAAGTTCACAGCAGAATTACGTGGAACAAAGATCTCATTTCTTGCCTGTCTGCTCTCCACCCTTTATACTCAGAGCCTCTCTCATTATCAGCATCTCCAAATCATAGTGGTACATATTTTACAATCCACAAATTGTATTGACACACTGTTATCACCTCAAAATTCCTGATTTACATTAGAATTTACATTGGTGTTGTTTATGGTTTTGGAAAAATATATAAGGGCAGGTATCCATCGCTGCAGTATCATACAGAGCAGTTTCATTCACCACAACTCCTCTGTGCTTGAGTTACCCATCCCTGCCTCCATGCATCTCCTGGCAACCACTGAACTCTCTCCACAGTTTTGCTTTCTCCAGTGTCCTATAATATGTAATCTTTCAGGTTGATTTCTTCAACACATTATATTCTTTGAAGTCTTCATAATTTATTCCTTGTTATTACTAAATCATGTTCCATTGTGTGGATATACCACATTTTATCTATTTGTCTAATGAAACATCCTGGTAGATTTTAAGTTATGAAAGTTATAAATAAAGATGTTATAAACATCCATATATAGGATTTTGTATGAATAAAATTTTTCATCTCATTTGGATTAATACCAGAGAGTTCAATCGATCAATCCTATGGTAAGTATATATTTACTTATTTAAGAAATTGTCAAATGCCTATACCAGTTTCCATTTCTGCCAGCAAAGGAGGAGAGAATTGCTTTTGCTTTACATCATTACTGTTAGGTAGAACTTGACCAAGGCAATGCCATTTTGAATCATAGCCTCCATCTTAGAACAAGACTCACCTGTCACTAAACCCTGGACACACCTAATCCCTAAATCTTGGACCCACCCACAATACTCCACCATCATTCAAAGAAACCCTAAATACTCCATCATAAGAAAGGGCTCTTCCCTAGTAATACCCTAACATTTTCCTTTAGTTCTCTACATCTACCCAAGTCTGTAAGTGGGAGATGGGTCTCAGACGCTACTGGGCGCCCCCTCCACAGGTTTCTCCCCATAAACCTGTGTTACTGTTGTGTTGCCACCACTCTCGTCTGTTTCCTCCACTGGCTTCTTTCCTTCAATTACCTGGACTTGATAATGTCAGTGGTGTAGAATTTGGCCATTCTAATTAGTATGTAATGGTATCCTATTTTTTTTGTTTGCAACTCTGTGATGACATTATGTTGAACTCCTCACTGCTTGCTTGTCATCTCTATCTCTTATTTCATGAGATCTGTCCAGATCTTTTGTCCAGTTTTTAATTGGACATTTTTACTTTTGAGTTCTATGAATCTGTATATTTTGAGTGCTTTATAAGATATAGGTGGTAAATACTGTCTCCCAGTCTTTGTTTTATATTCTCATTATCCTACCAATGTCTTTCATATTTTTCTATTCTTATAGTTGTATTATTCCATGTGGTGTTTGAATTAGTGTCTCTAAGACAACTTTATTAGAATATTTCTAAGCTGCCTGCTATCTTTCACCCCTTAGGAAGTGTATATTTCTTTTTTTTTCTTTTGAAAAGAGTCAATTTTCATTCAGTTTTTCACATGGCCTTTGTTGCCCTGATATTTAATTGGGTACGTGGGTGCCGGGATGTGAACCCGTGTACTTGCGTATGCCTGGCAAGCACCGCAACTGCCAAGCCACTGCTCAGGCCCCATGAAGTGTATATTTCAAGTGGCATTTTGATATTACAACTTATCACAAAGTTGATAAATATCAATAAATATCAATATCACAAAGTATGATAAATAAAAGCTAGCAAACTCAAAGATTTAGAAATTTCAATAGCCCATTGCTTTTTTAAAGATGCTTTTTAATTTAGTAAAACAAAAATATACTTACCTCCCCCATGTATTACATTCTCAGGTTCTCGTTTTTTTGTTTTTTTTTTTTTTTAAAGAGGTAGAGAATGAGAAAGAGAGAAAAACCCAAATTCATTTATTTATTTCATCTGGCTGGCCCTTGTTTCTCTTATACTTAGCTGTGTATGTGATGCTGGGGTTTGAATCCGGGTCCTTGCACATGCCAGGCAAAAGCTCTAACCGCTGAGCCCTTCTCATTAGTAAACTGAGAGAAAAGTGTATTATGAATATAATCAGACTGTGTTTAGTTTCTTGAGTATTTCTCCCCAGTGAAGAAATACTGACTATATCTAAGAATGGCAGAATGAAATTTGTAAATGTATCTTGGGTGATTGAGGTTAGAAGAATGATTGTAGTCTACTCTGAGTTTTTTCTAAGTAAAATGTCTATATTTGTTTTATAGTTCCCTTGTAAGCATATGATTCAGTGCTATATGCATTGTCTCATGAAGTGTATATTATACGCATAGATCAGAACAGACTCTTCACAATTTTCTATTTTTTTCCTGACAATATAAATACCAAATACTATTGAAGTAAGAAGAGGTGGAAGGAAAGGTAGATTGCATCTTGTCACATTGGAAGCACAGTGAGTGGGCTGAAGATATTTCTTTCTGCTCAGATCGCTAGAAATCAGAGTTGTCTCATTAAATACGCATTTCCAGAATGGTCTGATCACCAGACTTGCTGTGGTAAAACCTTTGAACATTTACACAGAAGCTTAGGTAAATTCCAGCACTGTCACCGTTCTCAAGGTGTTTGAACTTCACAGTTTTGTGGATCGTATCAAAGTGCTTTCATTAACTCTTCCTAACCTACTCATTTTGTGTAAGAAAGGAATGATCTTTAAACCAATTATAGAAACATCAGTATTTTTTTCTGAAGAAAGAGACATTGGAATTTAAGATGCATTATGTAGAAAGAAATAATGAGTAAAACTCTAAAATTCAAAACAGGCAAGAAAAAAATACAGTAGAGGCTTCTTTGAGAGACATACAACTGGAATGACTGAAATAATGTATACTAATATCAAACTTTCTGGCAATAACATTTTTAATATTATTTACTCAATATGTGTAGTTTTCTAGAGTCTCCAGTGCAAATTACTACAAACTACATGGGTGGCCCAGATGGAGGTGTTGGCA
>PVKS010029486.1:0-25314 GCA_004027875.1 Aplodontia rufa | reverse complement strand
TAGCATGTGTTAAGTCTGGATAAGATGTAATGTTTTACAACCTAATACTTTTTTTTAGAGATATTGTGGGAAGGGGAAGGGTGGGATAAGGGAGGGTAATTGGGGGGAGCTCTCCTGGGGGTAATTGCAATATCCAGAATATATACACATTTTATATTATTTTGTTAAAAACTTGTATGGTTGTTCAAAAATAAAAAATTTTAAAAAAGTAATTTAAGTATAATATAATTTAAGTATAATTTGTTGATTATTTGGAAGCAATGATATGTCCATGATTTTCTTCTAATACTGTGGGGGTATGGGGGATATGATAGCTCATTAGTTGAACGTTGATCATCTGGGTGATGAATACGAAAGGGCTTATTAGTATATTATATATACTTTTGTAAATGCTTGGAAAAATTGTATTAAAGGATTAATTACTTGCAATAAAAAATGAAGAGCAAAAAAAAGATATTCAAATGCAGTTATTAGAGTCCTGGCACATGATAAGTATTCAGTCACTGTGAATTATTATTGTTGTTCAGGTTGGCTTCCTTCTTTTGAGATATGTATTTTTTATTCTGTTACTATTTAGTATTCTTAAACTTTATAAATGAAAGTAGAGATTGATAAGCATTTATCTGAGAATGGGAAAGTATCCATTATAGAATTCACATTTTTTAGATTCTTTTTTTGTTTCTTTTTCTTGTTGTTGTAATTATATATTTAATCCATTTATTTGGTACCGGGAATTGAGCCCAGTGGTGCTTAATCATTGAGCAACATTCCCAGCCCCTTTTAGTTATGCATTTATTTTTATTTTGAGACAGGGTCTCACTAAGTTTCTCAGGGCCTCACTATGTTGCTGAGGTTGGCTTTGGGCTTGCAACCCTCCTGCCTCAGCCTCCTGAGCTGCTAGGATTACAGGTTTGTGCCATGCACCTAGCTAATTTTTAAGGTTTCACTGGAGACCCCCATCTGTGGAGTGAGTGCTATAGTGCTTAGGTCAACTCCATAGCAGTTGCTCAGAGTAGATTAGTAGGCATTATCCTTCAATAAACATAGCGGAAGGCTGCAAGCACCAGCAGGGAGGTTTCTCCTTGTGTTTCACAGAGAATCAATCACTATATCCAGGGTCCCAATGTGTATGCTACATCTTCCAGCACATGTAGATTTGGGATCAAATCATACCCAAAATATAGAAAGTACTCGTAAGAAATACCTTTACTTGGGTTGCTGAGAGCTTAAAGTCCTTTTTGCTTTTCTTTGATTCCTGGAATTGTTCAATGAATCCTGACCTCACCCTATGCTCATCTATACAAAATATTGAATACTATCTGACTACCAAGGAAATACGTGCAATTTAAAGAATAAATATAAAGTAATTGGTTGAAGAGATAGAGTCATGTGTTCGCTAAGTCCCAACCAATTCCTACATAGAATTATGTTAATGTTATGTTTTTTTCGTATTTCTTTGGAGTGCTGAGTTGCTTGGTCAAATCAATTTGATTTTTGAAAACTGTTATATTTGTGATTCTTTAGTATCTAACATGTGTACTTTCAGCAATGAGATCTTCCTGTTTAAGCCTCTATGTATCATTAGAATTTCTTGATTTTCACGCATCATCCAGCTAGAGGATATCATCTTCCTATTAACTCTAATGTTTATAATTACTTAATATCCTAAAGAAAAAAATGAGAAAATATTTCCCTTTCAAAGAAAGACTTAATTTGAAATTTTGTTTTGACTCTTCTCTTGAATTTCATGATGCAAAAAATTAGAAAACTTCACTTTCCAGTGAAAAAAATTTCCACAGAGAATTACACTAAGAATCAGAACTTCATTTTATTTCAAAGGATTATCTATTTATATTTTAGTTTCCCTAAGGTTTTCTTCTTCTTAGCAAGGCTGTTTAAATATCTTATTAACTTTATGTAGAACTTTAATATTTAAAGACTGTGTTTTGTAGCCCTAGGGTACAACAGAAATTTAGTGTGAGGAGGTTTTGAAGAACAGACCAGAGAATTGGTTATTAAAACTCCTGAGGCATCCTACCCACACATGTTGCTCTCCCTCGCTTAACTTCAGGAGCACTCACCTCCAATTTTCATCACTTTTCTTGTCCCACATAATATTACTTTAAAGAGACACAGTAGGTTGACATACAGCAAAGTATTTGCCAAATTTAATGGGAAAACTTTTTGAAAATATGCACAAATATTAGGGAGTGCTGCAATGTACTGTGACTGTAGGCATTCCAGCAAATTTTATTTGTTTGAATTGTACAGGAATCAATTCTAATTCAATAATTTTATCTTTAGACAAATTCTTCCTTCTTATTTCCAATGAAATTACCTTTTTTTTAAAATAATGGAATGTGACCTAAAGACATATAGAAATTGGATATACTTTTAAAATTGTTAAATATAAAACTAAATTAGATGCATGTCAATTCCATGAGGTTAGCAATTGCTTTATCTATGTCAAAACCTTATACATATAAGGTTTCTTTACAAAAATAAATCCAAATCTTGAGATAAAATATTCTATAAATTTTTCTTAAGAGAGAGAGAGAAAGAGAGAATCAATTTTATTTTTCATGAGGCTTTAGTTGCTCCTACACTTGGTTGTGTACGTGGTGCTGGGGTTCTAACCTGCATTCTTGCACATGCCAGGCACGTGCAGTAACCACAGCTCTGCTCTAGCCCCTATAAACTTTAAAAAAATTATTGAGGTGTTAAGTTGTTGTACAATCATAGATGCATATGTAGTAACCAACAATATGATATGCCCCTGCTCCTAATCCAGAATCACCCCCACATCACCCTCACTCCAGTCTGTAAACTTTTAAATGAAATGTTTCATTTCTTTGTTTTAATTTCATATAATTTAAGAGTTCTTTAAAATTTGTAAACAATATAATAACCATAGGAACTTTTTAAGGGTAATATTCTACTAACAAGTGTCTCTTTTTGTTGTATCTAAAAACAGATTTACAGGAAAGCATGTGAATGGTAGGCTTTGCCCATTAATATTTTTCCAAATCTGAGTTGTAATATACACTGTTGGTGACCAGATAAACATCATTTAACCCAATCTGTTTATCATAAATTGTATGACAGGATATAAATTTGTTCCCAGTCCAATTTAACATGATGAAGTAATAACTTATTTCAATACCAGTTATGGGAAGGAAGAATGAGAAGATTTTTTTTCTCAAAAATATTTTAGTAATGAATGAAAACACTCAAATAGACTTTTTTCCTGAGGCACATATAACAAATTGAATCTATTATAACATATTGTTGGTTTTCAGTTTTATATTCTAGAAAATATTACCACATTTTGGCCAAGGGGGTTGTTGTCAGAGTTGTGTCATTGTTTTTATGGTACATGGAGCTTTTGAGTCTCAACGTTTATATTGAAAGGGGATTCTTCCCTCTCCAGTGCCTTTAAAATGTTATTGTTATCACTTTCAAGGGGGAAAGTCAACATTGCTTCATTTGAGTTTAAGAAGTTTTGTCAATAGATATCTGAGATTTTTTTATGAATTCAAAATATGTTAGTGGTTTACTTTATATGATCTGTATATTTTATGATTTTTTTAAATTTAGGAGTTATTGGTAAAGAAAGATATTTAATGGAGTTTAATTCTTTTTACATTTATGAGATTCTTCAATCTCTATAATCTTTTGGATTTCTACATTGTTTATATGTAGTGTGTGGCTATAATCCTATGTAATTAGTGCTGAACTGACATCCTATTTTGTGTTATAGTTTTATAGTTGGATATACTAATATTGCTGAAACATTCAAATATGTTGCTTCAATATGTTTAAATGATTTTCTGAGCTTTCAGAACAAGACTCAGGGAATTCTGTGCAGGTGCCTTTAGAGGCACTGCCTAGAATGAGAAATGTTTTTCTTGCCAACACCTTCTCTCTACTATCAGAGCAATTCTATTCTGATGATTGAATATATACCTCTATGATTAAAATTGGTTTGAAAGCTCTAATGTAACTCTTATCTTCTGAAGTCATTCATATGCATTGACCATTTAGTTGAGACCAGCACAAAGTGTAATTTGGGCAATGAACTGAAGTTAATCATAGAAGGAAGAGCGTAAAATGTGTCTTACAGTGTTAGGGTTCTCAAAATCACCCTTAGTCTTCATAGTTTGATGGAAGGATTCACAGGATTCAGAAGACTTGTTATACTTCATGATTATGATTAATTAACGCAAAAAGAAAGTAATTAAAAATCAATGAACAGACAGGTTGGGTGAAGTCTAAGAGAGGCCTGGCTCAAGCTTTCAGGTGTCCCCTCCCAATAAGATCATAGTAATCACACTGAATTTTCCCAGCAACAATGTGTGAAAACAAATGTGAAATGTTCCCAGCCAGAGATGCTCACATAATCCTGGGTTTCCAGGGTTTTCATTTAAGGTCAGTTGTTTAATCTGTAGAGACCATGTGTCTGACCTAGGTGATTCAGACTCTTTCTTTCCTTATCAAACAGATGCTTTCCATTCATGACATTGTTGGACCAGATAAAAGTTATCTGGCTAACGTAATACTGTATGGACCAAGTTCTCAGGCATATAAAACCATCCTTGGTAGGCAGAATATTCTGAAACCTCAGACATTAATTACAGCCCAAGAATCAGTCCAATGTCGTGCTGAAGATAAGCCTTTCTTGGGAATGTGCAGGGTCTGGGCTATCAGGACTGCTGAGTTAACCTTTCTTGTCTCCTTACTTTAACATCCTTTTGTCACCCATCCATTTTCCCAGGGACCAGAGTTCTTTCTTATCCTGGTCTACTTGCTGCTGCCCATTGATTTCTGAATTAACCATATTCATTTGGTATTTTTTTCTATACTTCTCAGTTTTACATAGTTTTCCATTCCTTAAAAGGAAGACATCTATTACAACTTTCTTCCATTATCCTAACAAATTAAAAGAAAACAAAAGAAAAAAGTTCTGAATAGACATTCAGGATCTAGACAAGGAGGTAAGTACACTAAAATCAACCATTGTACACAGTTAATGGGCATGTTCTTTATGCTTAAATAATAAGTGGTTTATTTAAGTGAATATAATAAATGCTAGCTTTTGAAAAAATATCCACTAGTTTTGTATTTGTCCATTTTGGCTTTAGCATTTGTGTAGATAGTAATTCTCGTATGCCAACATTCATCTTCCTCTGACTCTACATCAGTTAAAAAAATATTTTTAAATCCACGTTGATTGATTTCACTAAGTTCCAGACCCCTACTGACTATGAATTTGCATGGAGAGCTTACATGTCCTACAAATCTGTCTTGATTATCACTTTGTACCATACTTAGCTGTCTGACTCTGGACTGCTCTTCTAGACTTCTGGAGTTTATCTGTTTTTGGCTTTCTATCCACTTCTGTTGCTTTGACCCATGTGTGGGTACAAACTTTCCCATGAATAATTCCAGAGAAGGAAAGGATAAGTTACAATATTTAAGTAAACTTAACTTGTAGATAATTAAAGAAAATTGCAATTGTGGAAAACTGCATACCAAACATGGTTGTCATAATGTTCTACAGAACAAAAGTTTATTAAAAGAGTCCCAGTGATCCATTTCTGGCTCCCAAGTTTCCACCATGTTGTTTTTCCCAATAGAATTTTCCTCAAACATTAAAATAGCCTGACAACTAAAGCTCTGAAAAGAATATATTTACCAAAAAATGTACTCAGTAGAGCTACAACTTCTGCCATCATAAAGGGCACCTTGGATATCATTATGGGGAGCTATTTGGCTCTTCATTGTCTCAGAGGGCAATCAAACATCCACTCTGTTTTAAGCCTAGAGTTAAAATTCCTTCAGTTAAAATTTTCAAACTTGCTTTTTAAAATTTTATAGACATTCACAGTATATTGGAATAGCTATAACAGAGCCCAAAAGATTTTAATATTTTTTATAGTTTTGGATGAAATAGCCTAAGTGTTTTTATGGGAAATCTCAAAGACTTCATCCAGGTACTAAACCAACTATTTTTCCAAGACTCCTAAAACAATGTTTACCCAATTTTTATTTTGGAAACTAGATCAATTTTATAATTTAAAAAGTTGCCTTTTCTTTATAGAAAAAGGCTTACTGTGTAACAAAGGAATTAGTTGTTTAGAATGGAACACAGTCAAATTTAAACTGATTTTTGGTTTTCTACAAACTATTTTTCATCATAGCAAATGTGTTCCATGCCTCTCTAAACCCCTGTTTTAATGAAATTTGATTAAGAATATTCTGTACTTTGGTTTTCTCACTTGCTTATCAACTCAAAGAAGCAATATGTGAAAGATTTAACTCACATTTTCTCTTTAATTAATGGTGATTCTTTTTTTTTTAAATCAGAGTTTATTTTATATTTTCTACCTAAAACAGGGAATTTGTGTTTTTATTTGCATGGTTGCCTCAAACCTGGTCCTTCCACAATAGGAGCTCAGTTTGTCTAGTTATAAGGTAAAGGCCCAACTGGGTTGGGTTCTACATTGAAAAACAGTTTCCTATTTTGATAAGGGCTTCCCTGAAGTCATCATATAGGTCTAGGACTCTCATGCAAATGCAGCTTTTGAGCAGTTTTGTTTCTTCTCTCACACATCTGTCTTCTAATATAGCTAAAGAGTGCAAGTCTATGGTATACAACTTGTTTTAGGTGCCAACATTCTATTTAACTTATATGACTGTAATTGGCCTCTAACATTTATTTTGGAAAGATTGATGAAGTATAATTTCTGAGTTTCCTGGGCTAGGACACCTGATCACTTTGGTTAAGAGTTAAGGACTGGAGCAGTGGCTCATGATTACAGCACTTGCATGGCATATGCAGACATGGGTTTGAACCCCAGCACCGTGTACAGAAGGAAATGTTGGGAGCAACAAAAGACACGTGAAAAACTAAATAAAATTGATTCTTTCTTTCTCTCTCTGTCTCTTTCTCATTGTCCCTCTCTCTTTAAAAAAAAAGAAAGGAGTTAAGATTACACTTGATCAATAAAACAGATTGTGCATCTTGGGTCAGCGTGAGAAAAATTGCAACTGCAGCTACTCTCACAATGGTGGGGACCCAGCGTCACATGTACTGGAACACGGAAGCATCTACTGATTTCCACAATCCACAGTTACTACTAATGCACCTCACCACTGCGAGACTATGTTTCCTTTCCATATTCAATGTGCACTCCTTTTCCATCTAGACTGATCAAAGACTAAAATCCTACATATTTGTATTGATTAATTAACTTAGAGTACCTCCTCTTTCTATTTGGTTTAAGGATGATATGAGATAGTATTAAAATTTACATGATTTTTTTAGAAAGAGAGAGAGAGAAGAACAGAATGAGAGAGAGAGAAAGAGAGAACTAAATTTATTTATTTTTTTCATCTGGTTTTTGTTGCTCCTACATTTAGTTGTGTATGTGGTGCTGGGGTTTGAACCTGGGTCCTTGTGCATGCCAGGCAAGTTCTCCAACCACTGACCCACTGCTCCAGCCCCAAAATTTACATGTGTTTTTAAGGAATGTATATCATTTCTAGAATTTAATTTAGCATGATGCTCAGGAGATAAACTGATTTCAGTGAATCATGTGAGGATATATCTGGAATTAAAAATGTAGTTGGTGATATCAAAATTTTTATCTTTCCTTCCTTATTAAAAATAGTTACTATCTTGTTTGAGGAAATAATTTAGAATGGATGTTTCTTAGTATAGTATTTATTTTTTCTGTTATAATGTAATGAATTTAGATCTTACAGTAATTTCTGGATGTCAGTTTTATTTAACCTTATTTGTTATTTATACATTATTCCCTAATAGGGTGCTATGTCATTTATAAAACACAATTACTTTATTTTATTCATCAAAGTATTAACCTAACATATGCAATTTAGTTGTCCAATGTTCTGAACTTCACTGCCACCTCCTACATCATTCTATCATTTTATTTAAAAGGCAATTAAAGTGCATATGTTAAGAATTTGCTCTGGAGAAAGAGAAAAATGTCTGCTGGTGTGAAGAATAATTAGAGTTGTTGCCTATGGACATTAGTTCCTAGAATTATTGCAACGTGTGTCATTTTGATCTGTTTCAGTGTCATGCTGTGAATACACTGGTCAGCTTCCAGCAAAATTCAGTGGGATTTAAATTAATAACTCACTGATGAGCTGATATTTAAAAACAGATGGGACTCAAATCTAACAGAAAATTCATCAGCAGAAGTAAACAATGAAAAACACTATATTTTTAAAAATCTTAAAAATCAGACTTATAACTTAAGATTTAAAAGATATGAGTTATAATCCTTGAGTATTAATGAGGCCAAGCATCCAATAGTGAAACACTTCAAAATGCCGGAAAATTAAATGCTTCTCTCTCCTAAGATAGTCCTTCCTTTTTCCTGCACATTTGGCCTGGTTTTGCCTTTTTCCCTAATGGGCCTAAATGACCCAGTTAAAATGATTGATTTGATCTGAGCAAAAGAAACTGAGGAAGGCCCTTGTAAGATTTATTAGAAAAATTACACCAGGTTTTCTTTTGATTAAAGAAATATTTCTTAAAATAAGACATTAACATTTTTTTGTATTTGGATGGTGGATGTGGTTCTGAATAGTGATATGTCTGCTTTCAGCATTTTCTTTTGCATTTTATTCCAAATTCATTTTGTTTTCTAATTATAATGATACTCGTAAAACATCAATCAAAAAAAAAAGGTAAACAAAGTGGAGAGAACACAGTTCTGTGTTTTCTGTGCAAGCCTGATAGTAGAAACCTCTGTGACCTTGAACACTCATTTGATTTTCTATTCCTCAGTTCTTAGCTTGAAATCTTGGAAAATCAAGTAACTCTAAGATACTGATATTTGTCACTTATGGTATACAAGTTCCATGGGGAGAGAAGAAAAGGAGAAATACTATGTAAGAGCAGATTCAACTCACAAGTCAAATGAATCCAAAGAAAATTGTGGTTAATTGTCACCAGTGAATAGGGAGACAAAATACCATGACTCTGTTCTTGTATCCCACTGAGAGAAAATTTCACGTCAGACACAAAAATCCAAACAAGAGAAATTTATTATAGATGAATCTAAGCTCAAGCAAAGTTAATTCTTTTTATTTTTAGAGAGAGAGAGGGAGAGAGAGAGAGAGAATCAATGTTAGTTTGTAGTTTTTCATGTGGCTTTTGTTGCTCAGACACCTTGCTGTGTATGTGGTGCTGGGATTTGAACCTGTGTCTTCACGCATGCCAGGCAAGTGCCATTATCACTGAGCCACTGCTTCAGCCCAAGCAAAGTTAATTCTTAGTAAAAAAAAAAAAAATGGGTCATCTCCAAATAGAGAACAATATTATTCATGCAACATTACTTCTAAATTTATTAATGTTTTATATTTGCTAAGAAAACTGGGGTCCTCCTTCTGCTATCCTCACCAATCTCCAGTTTAACTCCTCCTCCGTGCTGGGTCGGGGAGTTTTTGAAATTAATTAATCTTTTTGGGAGTGTCCTGGTCACCATCCTATTCAGTAGGTTTCATCTACAAGTCAGTCTTATATTAATGTGGGTGCTGTGGCCAGTGATTTGGCAAATGTTATCTTAGTGCACCTGCGCTACTGAAGAAATTTCCTTCTGTGCACCTGAAGGAACCTGTGACTATAAATCCTAACTTTGCCATGACCCCAGCAGATGCCGTCAAGAACTAACCCCGTGGATCTTTCATTCTTGACATGTCTTTCAGATGGCATTCTTTGTTTCCACGTTTTTATTCTCAGGGTTAGTACACATGGCGTTTCCCCCTTTTCTCAACCTATAAGTTACTTTATCATTCATTAGTCTTAAAGAAAATTTAAAGCAAACCTGTGACCTTGCTATGCTGTTGGTTCGCATTCCAGTGCTCATTACTAACAACTAACTAAAATAGCACGGTGTGGTAAAAATGACATTTATTTCAAAAAATAAATATTTTAGAGTGAAAAAAGATGGGAAAATAATAGAATATTTGAAATATTTAAATTGATTTTATGCTATTGTTAGACTCATAAAATTATCCCATTCAAAACTGTTTCCAAACTGAGGATGTGACTCAGTGCATAACACTTGCCTGGCATGCATGAAGTCCTGGGTTTGAGCTCCTTCAACATCACCAAAAAAAAAAAACAAACTGCTATAGTTTACAACAATTTGACATATATTTTACTAAAAACTAGAAAAAAGTTCAAAAGTTCTCAACATACATATCTGATAAATAATTAAGGAAATTCTTATTATTCTAATTTGATTATTACACATTGTATATATGTACTGAATGATCACATGACACTCCATAAATCTGTATAAATATTATGTTTATGCATATGATGCATGTCGATTTTTTTCAACTACTAATTTAAAAATAAGTTCATTTTGAAAAGTAATAAAATTTTTGAAGTAAATCAAATTTTAAAATTAGTTTCTTATATTGATGATTTTAATATTTAAAAAAACAAAAGCAGAAAAATTGGCATTGCCAAATGCTCACATAATATTCATTTTCTTGATGTCAGCCTATAGATGTCTAGCCACTAGTATTTTTCTACATAATGTATTTTTGTATTTTAATTCAAATATTTTCATTGATAATTTAGAATATCTTATTTTGAAAAATATTTTACAAGCTATAACTCATGAAATGATCTTCATTTATGATTTTTTTATAGATAGGACAGATTCATATTTTTTCTTCCTTTATTTTGTTAGTAAAGTGAAATACATTGATTTTTCAAATATTAGATCAATATTGCATTTTTTTAAGTCTAACTTGATGGATTTCATATTTTAGTATCGCATTGAAGAATTTTTATTTCTATGTATGTGAGGACTATTTGATTGGTAGCAGATAGACATTAGCAGTACGACCATGAAGTTAAGGGAATAATTCTATGGACTAGGGCTGGAAGCTGGCCCTCCACATGCTTTTTTTTAAAAAGCAATTTGCCTAAGGCCATCTCAGCCCTTCTGTGGCTTAAACCATTGGGATGTTACATTCTTTGAAGGCTTGTTTCTTCTAGGGTTATTCTCTGGCCCAAGGAACTTAATACTCCCCTGGTCAAAACTGAAGGGGCTACTTTTGGGACCTCTATAGAGACCATGATCCCAAGATATAGGAAAATAAGATAACTGAAAGAAAGGTCAATTGACCACAAAATCTGTACAAAATAAGTTCCAATTAGAACAAGTCAACTCTGGTCAAGGTGACTGAAAGTTGCCTTTAGTGCATCATCTTAATCTTATTATAGAATAGAATCCCACATGGGGATATTACAATGTGTCAGGCTTCAAATAGAATCTTCTTTTTTCTACATAAATTTTTAATATGAGGGTAGGGACACAAATAATTGAAAAAGTAAATACAGTAATTAAAAAAATTATTAGTACTTTAAGAAAGGAATCATGAGTGCCTTGGAAACAGATGGGCTATTTAATCTTCTTTGGGTAGGAGGAGGTAATGTGGTACTTTACTCAAATTTTTCTTGGAAGAAGCCAGCTCTGTTGAAAACTCTTTGTTGATAGGAACAATTCTGGTAGACATGGTATTCAGTAAAAGAGAACAGGCTGGAAGTATTGAGTGGGAAGGGAAATGACAAAGAAATAAAGTTTGAGAAGCACATAGGATACCAATTATCAAGGGGTTTTTAATCATTTTAACAAATTTAAATTATTTTTTCTATAATGAAAAATATGAATTGATCTGGAACAAGTGAGTAAAATGATTATATTTCTGCTCTGAAAACATTTTGAGTGAAGTTCAGCAACATGGGAGTGGGGAGTTTTTGCAGTCATTTTATTTTCAAAGTATTTGCTGACCCTGGTGGAGGATTAGATGTCAGGAATAATGACATCAGATTGAGCCACTGAATAAGGTTAATGAATATGTCGGTTCCAAGTAGAAGCTATAAGAGCCTCTGTGTATTTCCACTCTCCTTTTCGTTACTCTTAGATTTCTCTCAATCTTCCATTTTTTAGCTTTGGTCCCAAATGAAAAAGACACAAAATCAATACAAAGCTGACCTATAAAAGAGAACATATAAGAAAAGAAAAATACCTGTCCTGGAAGACACTAAGATTTGGGGCTGTTGCTCCAAATAACTTGGAAGCCTACCTGCAGCTGGTTTCTCTTTTAGTATATTTCATCATCATGTGACATACTTATTTGAGGACCTGGAGTTACATCAATTCCCTGGTCTGCCAGGGGAGAGAGCCTAGGATACCTGTCAGGCTGGGTGTTGGAATAACATTAAAGGGATTCTAAACTGGTTTCTTGGTAGGCTTTTGTATGCTTTGTTGCCATGACAATTTGTTCCTTACATAGCTTATATCAAATTAAATAAAACATATCTTGAAATAAATAGATTGATCATGGATTTTTTTAAAAAAAATTCTGCTATGAAGAAGACATTATTTTCTGAGTCTAAATAACTACATGGTCTTAAAATTTGCAGGATTCCCCATAAAAATAATCTGCACATTATTTGACTCATGTCATATTTGTTTAGAGATTCTGCATAGCATCTGCTACATTAGTCATGTTTTTTTATTTTACTTTTATTTTTATTTTTAGTCATGTTTTGATTGTACTTATGTTTAACTGTTAAAATAAATAAAAATTAACTGGATGTCTTTTGATAAAGGATAGCTTTAATTTGTTTTAAGCATTTCTCACTTTAAATTGATCCTTTGAAATTGAATAGGAATTGGTTGTTCTTAAAAATGAAATGCAAGTTTATTATTTATTATTGTGAGCACTATTTTTTTTTTACACTTAGATGTTTTTATATTTAAATACCTGCTGTCCTAGTGATGTCTGATTTGTGGATGTTGGGTTTAGGTCCTCTCGGGGTCAAAGAATGAAACTGAGGGACACAGAGGCAAGTGAAGCAAACAGATTTTATTGAATAAAAAGCTACATAGCAAAAAAAAATTCAAAAGAGAAAAAGGGATCCAACATGGTGACCTTAAGGGAGGCAGCATTTCCTGAGGCTCTGGGTCTGCTTTGGAAAATCCCAGTGCATCCTCAATTTTCCAAGAGAGACCCTACTATCTGAAGAAATAGACACATGTCAAACGGGCACTGGCTTGCTACCATAATCGCTGTGGGATTTCTCTCAAAGAAACCCATCACAATGAAGCAAAGCCATAAGAAGCTCCAATTACTCCACCAAGAGCAACTTTCTTGAAGTACAAGACATGCTATCAGACTCAGAAAATGAGGAAAAGGGGAAATAACTCGCTTCCTCAACCCCACAGCTCTCCACCAAAGGACTCCATAGCTGGAGCCCTAGATGAAAACCAAAGGCATTGTGTCAGCATTATGATTAGTAATACAATCAAAGAGTTGAGAGATGAAATAAGGAAAGAGATCAGAGAGCAATTTCAAGAGATGAGAGACAACTTACAGGGAAATAAGGGATCAGTTCCATGAGATGAAAGATCAGCTATACAAAGACATAGAAATCCTGAAAAGAAATGTAGCAGAGCTATCAGGATTGAAAAGCACAGTTAATCAAATCAAATCCTCTCTGGAAGAAACCAACACCAGAGTTTACTCTACTGAAAATAGAACATCACCTCTCCAAGAACGAGTTTCGGACAATGAGGATATGCTAAACAATGTAGAATTCAAAGAAGATAAGCAAGATAAACAACTTATACTACATAATCAGAACTTAAAAGTAATATTTGATGAGATGAGGTGTAATAATCTGAGAATCATTGTCCTGGAGGAAAATTCCGAACAGCAAACAAGAGGCTTAAGGAACCCTTTAAGTGAAATCATAAGTGAGAACTTCCCTCATTCTACTATCAATCCAGATTATCACATCCAAGATGCTTATAGAACTCCAAATAGACCTAATCAATTGAGAAACTTGCCAAGACATATCATATACAAAATGAATAACAGAGAAACCAAGGAGAGAATTCTAAAAGCTGCTAGAGGAAAGCCCCAATCACATTCAGAGGCAAACCAATTCGGATCACTATGGATTTTTCAGAGCAAACAATGAAGGCCAGAAGACCTTGGAACAATATCTTTCAAGTATTAAAAAATAACAACTTTAACCCCAAGATAATATATCCGGCAAAACTCAGCTTCAAATGTGAAGGGGAAATTAAATACTTCAATGATAAACTCAAGCTAGCAAGATACATGAACACAAATCCTGCCCTACAGAACATTCTCAAAGATGTTCTCCATTCAGAAGATAATGCCAATGATATGCTAAATCCTTAAACAAGGGGGAATCAATAATCATACTATACAAAAGCTGACTTTCAAGATGACTCAAAACTCTGTAATCAATACAAACTCTGTGAATCAGCCTCCCATATCTATTTTATCCTTGAATGTGAATGGTCTCAATGCCCCAATTAAAAGATACAGACTGACCCACTGGATCAAAAAACAAAATCCAAGAATATGTTGTCTGCAAGGGACACATTTGACACTCAAAAATAGACACAGGCTGAAAGTGAAAGGATGGCAAAATGTCTACCAGGCCTGCGGCCCAAAAAAGCAAGCTGGTGTAGTGATTCTGATTTCTGACAAAATTAATTTCCAAATAAAACTAGTCAGAAAGGACAAAGACGGTCACTTTATCATACTAAAAGGGACAGTTCACCAAGAAGATATAACAATAATCAACATTTATGCCCCCAGTTAACCCCCCTCCCAAATATATGGAAAAATACTTAAGAACATTAATCCTCTCACTGATTTCAACACATAATCCTGGGGGACTTCAACACACCATTACCAACTCTAGACAGATCATCAAAACAAAAAATCAATAAAGACATCTCCAATCAAAACAACTCTATTAATCAATCGGGCTTAACAGACATTTACAGAATATTCCATCCTAAGATACCTGAATTTACCTTCTTCTCATCGGCTCATGGATCATTCTTTAAAATAGACCACATCCTAGTTCACAGGGATAATTTTAACAAATATAAAAAAGTGGATATAATCCCATGTATTCTGTCAGATCATAATGCTATGATCGTAGTAATCAACAACGAGAGAAACAACAAAAACTATTCAAATACTTGGAAATTGAATAATTACCTCTTAAATGAAAGATGGTTAAAAAAGGAAATGGGAACAGAGATAAAGAAGTTTTTTGGAATTGAACAAGAATGAGGAAACAACATACCGAAATCTCTGGGACAGTATGAAGCTTTTCTTAAGAGGTAAATTTATTGCACTGCATGCATATGTCCAAAATCTAGAAAGAGATCAGATAAATAGCCTTATGCTTCAACTCAAACGACTACAAAAGGAGGAACAGTCCAACCCTAAATCTAACAGAAGACAGGAAATTACCAAATTAAGAGCTGAAATCAATGAAATTGAGAACAAAAAAACTACACAATCTAATAACAAAACTAAGAGTTGGTTCTTGAAAGAATCAACAAATTTGACAGACCCCTTGCCAACCTTACCAAAAGGAAGAAAGAAATGAAGCAAATCAACAAAATCAGAGACGAAAATGGGGATATCACCACAGACTCATCCAAGCTACAGATGATTATCAGAACCTATTTTGAAAACTTATACTCTGCCAAATTTGATAACCTGGAGGACATGGACAGGTTCTTGGACACACATGACATCCTCTCTTTAACACAGGACGACATTGAAAACCTCAACCAACCTATCACAGAAAGTGAAATTGAAGCAGCAAAGTTCTCCCAAAAAAGAAAAGCCCAGGACCGGATGGATATAGAGCAGAATTCTACCAAGCTTTCACAGAAGAAATAACACCGATCCTCTACAAGCTCTTCCAGGAAATTGATAGAGTGGGATCACTCCCAAACACTTTTTATGAAGCAAACATTACACTGATTCCAAAGCCCAACAAAGACACATCAAGGAAAGAAAACTGCAGACCAATTTCCCTGATGAACATTGATGCAAAAATCCTTAATAAAATTTTAGCTAATCGGATACAAAAGCACATTAAAAAGATAATGCATTATGATCAAGTGGGCTTCATTCCAGGAAAACAAGGCTGGTTCAACATATGCAAATCAATAAATGTGATTCACCACATAAACAGAATTAAAAACAAAAATCATATAATCATCTCAATTGACGCAGAGAAGACATTTGATAAAATTCAACACACTTTATGTTCAAAACTTTGGAAAAGATAGGGATTAAGGGAAGATACTTTAACTACATCAGATCCATTTACGACAGACCCATAGCCAACATTATCCTCAATGGAGAAAAACTGAAAGCATTACCACTGAATTCAGGTACGAGACAAGGCTGTCCGATATCCCCACTCTTGGTCAATATAGTCCTTGAAACCCTTGCCAGAGCTATCAGGCAAGAAAAGGAAATCAAAGATATTCCTATAGGAAAAGAGGAAGTTAAATTATCTCTATTCGCTGATGACATGATTCTATACCTAGAAGACCCACTAACATGGGGCAGAAAACTCCTAGAGCTTATAGGTGTTTTCAGCAAAGTAGCTGGCTACAAGATCAACTCCAATAAACCACTAGTGTTTCTTTACTCCAGCAACAAATCCACAGAAGAAGAAATCAGGTAATCTCTCCCATTCACCATCGCATCCAAAAAAATGAAATACTTGGACATTAACCTTACAAAGGCTGTTAAGGACCTCTACAAAGAAAACTATCAAACACTAAAAAAAGAAATTGCAGAAGGCCTGAGTAGATGTAAAAACATTCCATGCTCATGGTTAGGCAAAATCAATATAATAAAGATGGCCATTCTACCCAAAGCCCTATACAGATTCAATGCAATCCCCATCAAGATACCTATGGCATTCTTCACAAATATAGAAAAAGTAATTCTCAAGTTCATATGGAATAACAGGAGACCCAGACTAGCCAAAACATTACTCTATAGAAAGGAAGAAACAGGAGGTATCTCAATCCCTGACCTGAAATTATACTACAGAGCAGTAGTAGCAAAAACAGCATGGTATTGGTATCAAAACAGAACCAAAGATCAGTGGAATAGAGTAGAAGATCCTGAGACAAAACCCCAAATATTTAACTATTTGATATTTGATAAAGGGGGCAAAAGTATAGTGTGGAAGAAAGATAGCTTGTTCAACAAATGGTGTTGGACAAACTGGACAGCCATATGTAGACAACTGAAGCTGGATCCTTATCTTTCGCCCTGCACAAAAATTAAATCAAAATGGATCAAATACCTGAATATTAAGCCAACAACTTTAAACTTACTAGAAAAAGAAGTAGGGTCATCACTACAGCATATAGGAGTCAGAGGCTACTTCCTTAAGAAAACTCCCATGGCTCAAGCTGTAAAATCAAGAATAAATGAATGGGATGCAATTAAACTAAAAAGTTTCTTCACAGCTAAAGATCTAGTCAAGAGCATCAAGAGAGAACCTACAGAATGGGAGAAAACCTTTGCCTGCTACACCTCAGACAGAGGGCTAATATCCAGAATATACAAAGAACTAAAGAAACTAAACTCCAAACTCACAAATAATCCAATCAATAAATGAGATAAAGATCTCAAAAGGAACTTCTCTCCAGTGGAAGTGTAGAAAGCCCATAAATATATGAGAAAATGCTCTACATCATTAGCTATAAGGGAAATGCAAATCAAAACTTCAATGAGATACCACCTCACTCCTGTTAGAGGGCAAAAATGAAGAATGCAAACAAAGAAAGATGCTGGAGGGGCTGTGGAAAAAGAGAAACACTGTTACACTGCTGGTGGGATTGCAAACTGCTTCAGCCACTTTGGAAAGCAGTGTGGAGAATCCTCAAAAAATTAAGGATGGAACCACCTTATGACCCAGGTATCCCACTCCTGGGATTTTCCCAAAGGAGTTAGAATTCGCATATTATAGTCATATGGCTTCATCTATGTTTATAGCAGCTCAATTTACTATAGCTAGACTATGGAACCAACCCAGATGCCCCTCACTCGACGAGTGGATATAAAAGCTTTGGTACATATATACAATGGAATACTAACTGGTCATTAGAGAAGACGATATTATGGCTTTTGCAGCCAAATGGATGAAGATGCAAAGAATTATGCTCAGTGAAGTATCCCAGTCTCAGAGACTCAAGGGCCGAATGGTTTCTCTCATCTGTGGAAGCTAGAATACATGGGGAAGTAGTAGGTTAGAAGGCTAATCTAACAATAACTTCAAATTGTATGATTCTCAATGTAATAGGGGGATGGCTCCCTAGGATACTTGGAGGCATATGGAGGGGGAGAGGGCAGGGTGTATGAAGAACTCCTAGGAGACTGGGGAGTGGGAATATGGGGGAACCATCTCAGAAGCGGATGTCATTCCTCCACGAGATACCCATTTAATGCAAGAGTTCTTCTGGGGAAAACAGCAGCAGGTGAAACCCAAGATGGTCATCCATGTTTTGGCATTACCCTTGGATAACAAAGTATGTATTCATTGGTTATTGATGGTTTGATAATGTTTCCCCCTCAATTGTATCTCTATATACTTCTAATAAAAAAAGAGAAAAAAGACAGTGAAAAGACAGAGAGAGAGAGAGAGAATCAATTCTATTTAGTTTTTCATTATTCTGACACTTAGTTGTATATGTGGTGCTGGATTTCAAATCTGGGTCCTCACGCACGCCAGTCAATTGCCTAGCCGCTGAGCCACAGCTGCAGTCCAAAAAAGGACTTTAAATTCTGATGATTTTGGTTAAGAGTTTCTCAACAATGGATTTGTTGAAGAGAAAGAATTCATTTCCTTTAACGGAATAATTAAATGTAGAGTCAGAAGAGGGGAAAAAGAAAACAAAAAAACAGACCTTCACCCAGAAATAGAAACTTAAAAATAATTTCAAGATTAAAAATCATAATTGCTTTTCACTTTATCCTCTCCATGTTCTGCTGATCTTGATTTAAATGTCACTTCTACAATATATCTATTTTTAGACTAAAATATTTCTATAAATTCTAAATTGTGCAGTCCTTGGTACAATCTCACAATGATAATGCCAGTTTAAACTGGAAAGCACTTAAATATGCTGGTAGTGTCCAGAGGAAAAAAGTACCCTGTAGAAAAAATTGCTTTCATTGAAATTCTGAGATTGACCTTCTTTTGGTGATTCATATGGAAATCATGGTTTTAAGCTGGAGTCTTCAGACAGAGTGAAAAAGGAAACAACAAAAGCTGACAAGACTGAATGGTTTTGGTTAAGTTACAAGAATATCAGAATGGACCAGAGTGGGATTTCCTATCAGTCTGCATCCCTAAGCAAATTGGCTGACCCTTAACAATTTAATAAGGTTTCAGTCCATGAGTAACAAGAGGTGAAGTTCACATTATGGACACTGAAGGCACTGATGAACCTTTACTATGGTATTAAAACCATTTTGTAAATTTATGTCATAGTCATCATTGGTTAATAAATATATTTTAAACCTGGAAAAGTCATCTTCTTTGAAGAAATATTTTTGATAGGGTGGTTCAGCATTTTCAATAAGTATGAACATCATTCTCCTCCTTCTTTTTCAGTTTGTGATGGTGGGGATTGAAGCCAGGGGTGTTTTACCACTGAGCTACATCCCTAGCCCTTTTAATTTCTTTAATGTTGAGACAGTTTTGATTAATTGTCCTGGCTCGCCTTGAACTTGGAAATCTCCTGCTTCAGTCTCCCAAGTAGCTAGGATTACAGGGTTGTGCTGTACATTCCCCTGGTTCTTAAAAGTCACACAATGTGTCTTCATCATAGGGAGTTAGGTAAATTTCATGATAGAAAGATTTTTTTTCCTAGTGAAGTCCCATCTCTGTCCCTATATAGTAAACTTAATAAAAAGAGCATCTTATTTTTGAGTTCATTAGGAAAATGGAAAATAATAATCATGTTGAATTATTCCCAGGATCCTTACACAATGGAAAGCCACAAGTTACAAGGTGAGGTCTATCCATTTGATGCCATGTAGCAGTAGTCATATAAGAAGCACCAAACACTGTCCATTTTATGCTTAAAATTTTTTCTTCTGATCCCAGAAAAGAGATACATTGAACCAGTATTCAGACAACAAATTGAATGTCATGAGGGACAACAGCAATAGCAACAATAAAGGCTAAAGAAATGTAACAATTAAATTTGGTGTTTCAATCTTTATTAGCTGCTAGATGAAAAAAAAGACAATAATTAAAAAACTCAATAAATGTCTGTCCATCTGCAAATTTTCCTCAATGCCATTCAAATGTCATAGTTCCCACTGCAACAAACTGATTATAATTAACAGTAAGAAAAGCCAGGATATGTCAGCGTACAAGACAGGCAGCTTCTGTTGCCATGGTGTTTCCAAAGTTCAACAAAGGATAGAGCAATTAAACCAATAAACAAGTGATTATGATTAATTATAAATCCCCCAAAAAGGATAACACAGTTTTTAGGGTGTGGAAAAAGAGGGACATAACCAAATATGTGAGCTTGTGAAGCTGTCTTGAGGTTTTGATATTTATATGTGGTCTGAAGCATGATAGTAAGTCAGCCAGGAAAGGGAAGAGTGAGTGACAGGAACAGGGAGTATCAGTCCTAGCATGGAGATAGGAACAGGGAGTACCATTCCTAGCATGGAGGTAGCATGTAATAAACTCTAAGGCAAGGCAGAATCTGATGTTTCCTTGGACCTGGGAGCAGCGCACAGTGAACCAGGGGAGAGGCTGCCAATGTGGGCAGGGAGCAACACCAGGCAAGAACCTGCAAGGGATTCTCTGCCTCATTTTGTCCTTGACTCCTTCACATTCTTTCATAGCCAAACTTTCATAACTTGACTGCATTTTACTGATTTTCCTCACATCATTCCTTATCTGACTTTATTTCAAATGTTGGTGTCCTTTATCAAATTGGGGTATAAGTACCATCTATACATTGGTGTATAGATACCCAGAAAGACTTAAGAAAGGTAATGGGACAGCAGTAGCTTAAAATCTATAGGCTGACAATGATGCTCAGAGACCCTGTAACCACCCATAAGCTCCTCCTCATTCTTCACAAGTAATGGCAGTTCTGGTCTCACCGTGGTGCACCACCTGGTGAATAATTCAAGGTGTTACTACAGGTGTTCTGAAAGGGATAACTCTTTTTTTTTTTAAAGATAGGGGCAATGAGAGAGAGAGAGAAAGAAATACAGAATCAATGTTATTTAGTTTTTCATGTGACTTTCATTGCTGGGACACGTTGTTGTGTACGAGGTGCTGGGATTTGAACCCGTGTACTTGCACATGCCATGTAAGCGCCATAACCACTGAGTCACCACTCCAGCCACTGAAATGAATAATCCTAATACACAGGTATTAAAAACTTAGCAACTTAGTGGCTTCTGATTCTTTTTTTTCCTGTACAGTACCTGGAAAGAAAATGTGCAAATATTGACCAATTGTAGATGACAGAAAATAGCATTTTGTATCTGATCTCTAGTTGCTTTTTAACTTGAAGGGATCAAGAACAGAGTGACGTTATCATAACATGAGCTTCCATTTGGATCCACTTACTTCTATACAGACAATGCACCTCAACAATTCTTTCAAAGGAAACAGTGAAATGCAGTTCATGGAGATCTCTGTCTCCTTTATTATACATAACATTTAATCACGAATGCATGGTGTGTGGGGAGGTTCTCCTGCCATCCTCTGAGCTCTTGCTGAGTGTTAGTGGAGCTTCCGCCCCTTCTGTCCTGAAAGGCTGTGCATGGAGGGCTCAGCTCCCCACTTCACAAGTTTTCAGTTTGGCACAGTGGCCTCTACTTACTTCCTGATCTGTCAAATGCTTTGAGGGGGAGTATGGCCTCCTATTTTTGTCAAGCTCTTCCCTGGAAAGAAATATTTTCCCGTACATTTACTGAACGCTGGGGGAGTTTAATTTTAACTTTCTTCTGCTTCATACGCTACGCTAAACTCAGTAAATAGTCCATTGGGGAAAATCAGCTGTATTTTGTGACGCCCTCAGTTTTCCAATTCATAAAATCTGTCCTGTTTAATAAAACTCTAAAATACACGCTGGTTTTCTTTTATCCTAGAAAAATCTCTCTGTGGGTCCAAGCCTTGATTGCAGGAAATGCCCCAAAGCCGTAAAACTGTGGACAATTTTCTATTCATCTTAGAAGGATTAGATTATTTCTGGAATAAAAATTCTGTTGTTTAAAATAACCAGAAAACACTGAACTAAGCTTATTTTTTAATGTACTGTCAAATTAATTGGAGATAATTATTTTATGCCAGAAGCTCAAAATTACTTTTGACTATTAAATAAGGAAATAAGTGGCCATCTAGACAGTAAAGCCATATTTTACTTGTTACAACGAACAAAGTCTGGTATGGAGAAAAGGAATAACATGATGTGGATGTAGTTCAGACAACAATTTGGGAATCTGATTTTTAAACTTAAGGGAGAAATATCTGTTAGCAGAGAAGGAATTTTTGCATTTATGTTTTTGTAAAATGGTCTTTCATTTAAAAGTACTTAACATTACAATTATTGTGTTTATTTGTGCACACATTTTAGAAATGAGTATTTTTCTTCCCTTACATTTTAGCTATAGACTATTACATGTTATCAGGTACAAATGAAATAAGACTGTGAAGCAAATCATAATTGCTACCAAGAAATGTTTCAATAACAAAAAACAAAAATTTCATATATGGTAAGAAAAAGATACAAACTGAATATATCAGTTTTGGAATAAAAATTTAAAAGTAAATAATCAGGATAGAACTTTAAAATGGTAGCCAGGTCTTTAGGGATATGTTAAGTCAAGAACACTTTGCCTTCTGGATCAAAGAACAATAAAGGTCAATATCTTTACTCCATTAGGTTTATGTTCTATTTTCTTTTCATTTTGAAATTATTAAATGGAGCATGAAGCTAAGCAAATATTTTTGAAAACAGAAATATTAACAGAAAATTTATATCTAGTAATAAGCTATCATATTAAATCCTGGACTCTCATCAAAAGAACATAATTATTGAATTTGTAATAGTTGTCCTACATATTTGAGAATATTACTTTTGTGTGACTTGTTAAAATGAATGATTATTTTATACCAATTTGCTAATAAATTTTTCTGCTGCTAATAATATTCAACTGGACCAAAAAATGTTTAGTACTATTTCAAAATCATAATGAACATAAAGAAGTGGAAAAGATTAGAAAAAAACTCATGTAAACAAAAGAAATATAACTCATCAAAAATAGTAAACTCTCACATCATTTTTTCCAAATGTTTTTGAAACATGCTTTATATGCATTTATGAAAATAAAAAGGTATGATTATTTTAGTTTCCCCCTTCTTTGTTGTTCTTTATGGCATCTATTAGTATTTCATTAAAGATGAAGAAGAGAATAGTTGATGGTGTTTCCTTTTTCTGGGAACTAAACTTGTAAACTCATTATCATCACCTCAGACTGTGTACGTCCTGTACGTTTTTTGGTGGTGGATTACCCTGCAGCGTGGCCAGGTGGTCTTTTTCTTTTTCTTTTCCTGGAAAGAAATTCTTCATCTTCGTACATATAGGCTGCAAAACTGGCTGCCAAAATGTGTTGGAGCCAAGTTTGAGGATAGGAGTCTTAGTGTCCAGGCTTCTCTCCTGGACACTTCCCCCTCCTGCCAGCCCAGTGAGCTCTGCAGCTGTAGAGATTAGGGAAATGGTGATTCCAGCTCTCGCAGAAGTGAAACTTTAACTTCTCCACCCAGATTACTGCAAAGAGAGTTGTCCAACTGCATGGGAGGTAGAGAGGATCTGGGAGAAAGAACTTCCATCCCACCTGTCTCTTTGAGACATAGGTGCTGCTGCTGGATTCTGAGTCCCTGCTTGCTTCTGAGTGTCACATGCTGCCAGCCCATATGTCAGTGTCCTTGGGGGCTGTATCATCTACATCTGCTTTCAGCTTCCAGAACACTGGTGGTGTTGAGTCCTCTCCCTCCTGCTGTCTTTGGCTTCATTGATTGATGAGGTATGCACCAGACTGTGGGGTTGTGTTGGATTTGGAAGAGATCGACTATAAACGCGCGAATGGACCATCAACACTAACATCACTTTAAAAAGTCTTTTAATATGCTATATTGAATGATGGTGTTGTCTTTCAATCATTGTTTCCTATGAGGCCTTCATGTTTGTTTTGAAATTTTCCTCAACCATACTGTATTTTCAGATATATAACTTCTACAGTTGAAATGGGCTCACTTTGTAGAGCTGTTGATTTGGAGGCAGCTATGACATTTATACACAAAGAAAGTAGAATATCAGAGATTTCCTAGACCAATAGCAAAATAAGACTACATTCTTGGAATTTACAAGGAATCTGCTTTCTGAGGATGAGGTTTTGCCCTACTTTCAGAGGCAAGTTTTTCTAAAGCTGACAGGGTGAAGGGCAGATGAAGAAATGGGGTAATATTCACCTATCTCAAGAAATAAATACTGTTTATTAGGAAGTAGTTTATGTAAACTGCTTCACAACATATCTTTGCTTTAATCTTTGTAACTTTATTCATAAAACCTACATCAATATAAGAAAAGATTTAATTTAATATGAAGTTAAAATGTTTTGCTGAAAAGAATAATGCATTGTAGATTCATGATCCTTGCTGGATATTTGTATGCTGAATTATTTAAGAATTATTGTTATAACTTTTAATACTGAAAGAAAAATATGGCAAAAACATTTGACCCTGAATATATCTGAATTGCAAATCAACAAATCTTTTTAAACAAAAGAAGCCAGAACTATGAAAATAAGGTAGAATGCATCCTCCATAGTATAAATTAGTTTTTCAAATTAAGATTTTAACTTATTTACTTCATCTTTAATTATTCATGGATTAACATAAATATATATTTTTAAAAAATTCTCTTTGATAATTACTAAATCTTTCCTACATGGCTAACTTCCTAACCACAAATCATATATTTCTCTTTGATATACTATATTATTTCTATAAATTATGGTCTAAAAGAGAAAACAGAGTTCTTAAAGCTTAATTCTAGCTCCAGGTCATATTTCTTGATAGAAAGATGAGTATGCTGATGTGGAAAATGTCTTTTTACATCAACTTAATGCATTAAAATCCAATTTTTATCCTCTCAAATCCTCTCAATTCCATTCACTATTTAAAAGAATTAAGGTCTTTCTACGCTCCAAATGTCATGATTGAAATCATGATAAAAAGTAAAATATTTCTTCTAATCAAGAATGCTCATCTTTATGCATTCAAAAAATTAAACTTCATCACAAATATCAATGTGGAGGTAAGCAATGGCAGAAATT
>PVKS010029485.1:0-25315 GCA_004027875.1 Aplodontia rufa | reverse complement strand
AAAAATTAAGGATGGAACCACCTTACGACCCAGCTATCCCACTCCTGGGAATTTTCCCAAAAGATTTAGAATCAGCGTATTATAGCGATGTGGCTTCATCAATGTTTATAGCAGCTCAATTTACTATAGCTAGATTATGGAACCAACCCAGATGCCCCTCACTTGATGAGTGGATACAAAAGCTTTGGTTCATATATACAATGGAATACTACTCGGCCATCAGAGAGGATGATATTATAGCTTTCAAAATCAAATGGATGGAGATGGACAGAATTATGCTTAGTGAAGTCTCCCAAGCTCAGAGACTTAAGGGCCGAATGGTCTCTCTCATCTGCTGATACTAGAATTTATGTTGAAGCAGTAGGACAGATGGCTGAACTAACAAAACCTCAAATTGGATGACTTTCAGTGCAACAGGGGGAAAGCTCCCTAGGTAACTTGGAGGTATAGGGAAGGGGATGGGGGGGAGGGTATATGAAGAACTCATAGTAGTCTGGTGATTGGGAAGATGGGGGAACCATCCCAGAAGCCGATGTCATTCCTCCACTAGATACCCATTTAACACATGAGTTCTTCTGAGGGAAACTGCAACAGATGAAACCCATAGTAGTTTATCTATGCGTTGGCATTACCCCTGGATAACTAAGTTTATACATATTGATTGCTACTGTTTTGACAATGTTTCCCCCTCATCGGTATCCTGTATCGCTATATACTTCTAATAAATGTGAAAAAAAAGAATGCCTTCGTACTGTCCCAGAGGTATCAGTATGTTGTTTCCTCATTCTCATTCAATTCCAAGAACTTCTTAATTTCTGCTCTCATTTCCTCTTTTAGCCATCCTTTGTTTAAGAGGCAATTATTCAATTTCGAAGTGTTTGAATAGTTTCTGTTGTTTCACTTGTTGTTGATTGCTAAGATCATAGCATTATGATCTGACAGAATACGTGGGATTATATCCACTTTTTTGTATTTGTTAAGTTTATCTTGGTGAACTAGGATGTGGTCTATTTTAGAGAAGGATCCATGAGCCGTGGAGAAGAAGGTAAATTCAGCTGTCTTAGGATGGAATATTCTGTAGATGTCTGTTAAGCCTGATTGATTAATAGAGTAGTTCAGATTGGAGATGTCTTTATTGATTTTTTGTTTTGATCATCTGTCTAGAGTTGATAGCGGTGTGTTGAAGTCCCCCAGAATTATTGTGTTGAGATCAATGAGGGGATTAATGTCCTTAAGTATTTTTTCCATCTATTTGGGGGGGTTGTAATTGGAGGCATAGATGTTAATTATCATTATATCTTCTTGATGGACTATCCCTTTTAGTATGATAAAGTGATCCTCTTTGTCCTTTCTGACTATTTTAAGTTGGAAATTAATTTTGTCAGAAATTAGAATTGCCATGCCAGCTTGCTTTTTTGGGCCGCAGGCCTGGTAGACATTCTGCCATCTTTTCACTTTCAGCCTGTATCTATTTTTGAGTGTCAAATGTGCCTCTTTCAGGCAACATATTATTGGATTTTGTTTTTTGATCTTGTGGGCCAGTCTGTGTCTTTTAATTGGGGCACTGAGACCATTCACATTCAAAGTTAGAATAAATATGGGAGGCTGAGTCTCTGACTTTGTAACAATTACAGAGTTTTAAGTCATCTTGGAAGTCAATTTGTGTATAATATGATTATTTACTTGCCCTTGTTTAAGGATTTAGGATATCATTGGGATTTTCTTCTGAATGAAGAACATCCTTGAGAATATTCTGTAGTGCAGGATTTGTGTTCATGTATCTTGCTAGCTTGAGTTTATTGTTGAAGTATTTAATTTCGCCATCACATTTGCAACTCAGTTTTGCAGGGTATATTACCTTTGGGTAGAAGTTGTTATTTTTCAACACTTGAAAGAAATTGTTCCAAGCTCTTCTGGCCTTCATTGTTTGCTCTGAAAAATCCATAGTGATCCGAATTGGTTTGCCTCTGAATGTGATTTGGGGCTTTTCTCTAGCAGCTTTTAGAATTCTCTCTTTAATTTCTCTGTTATTTATTTTGCATATGATATGTCTTGGTGAGTTTCTCATTTGATTAGGCCTGTTTGGTGTTCTATAAGCATCTTGGATCTGATATTCCGGATCAATTGTGTGATGAGGGAAGTTCTCGCTTATGATTTCACTTAAAAGTTTCTTGATGCCTCTTGTTTGCTGTTTGGAGTTTTCCTCCATGCCAATGATTCTCAGATTATTACACCTCATCTCATCATGTATTATTTGGAATTTCTGATTATGTAATATAAGTTGCTTCTCTTGTTTATCTTCTTTGAATTCGACAATGTTAAGCTGATCCTCATTTTCTGGTGTTCGTTCTTCAAGAGCTGAAGTTCTATTTTCAGTAGTGTATACTCTGGTGTTGGTAACTTCCAGTGAAGATTTGATTTGGTTAACTGTGTTTTTCAATCCTGATATCTCTATTACATCTCTTTTCAGAATGTCTATTTCCTTGTATTGCTGATTTTTCATCTCAAGGAATTGCTCCCTTTTTTCCCTGTAAAAGTTGTCTCTCATCTCTTGAAATTGTTCTCTGATCTCTTTCCTTATTTCATCTCTCAAATCTTTCATTGAATTACTAATCATAATATTGATACAATATCTTTGGTTTTCATCTAGGGCCCCAGCTTTGGGGTCCTTGTGTGGAGAGCTGCGGGGTTGAGGAGGGGAGTTATTCCCCCTTTTCTTCATCTTCAGAATCAGAAAGCGTGTTTTGTAGTTCAACCTTGTTGCTATTGGGGGAGCAATTGGAGCTTTCTTATGGCTTTGCTTCATTGTGATGGGGAGCTATTTGGTGAAGACAGACCTAAAGATGCCAGACCATTCTGGGAGAACTTGAGAGGCTATAGATGCAGACACTAGCCTGTTTCAACTAAAACAGATGTGCTGATGACTAGCACCAATAGTAGAAGTTTTCTTTGAGAGAGCTCTCACAATATATTATGATGGCAAGCAAATAGCCCCTTTGAAGAGTGTCTGTTTCTTCAGATAGCAGGGTCTCTGAAAGTGGGGAGAAGACATGACTAGGAAGTCAAGGAGGTGAATTGGGGAGGTATAATAAAACACCTGCCTTAGAGTAAAAAGGAACAAGGGATTAGGGGGGAGTAGGTTATTCTATTAGGGATAAGGAAAACATAGAAATGGGGTGCAGGTGGGGTAAAGACTTTGGGTGAGGATGAGAGAAAAATTCTAATATTTAGGTATTACCAGAGTACAGGAGAGGAAGAGGTTAGTATAGTGCATGGTTCTCTTCACTCACCAGAGGATGAGGCTATTTTGCTATCATGAAATGTTTTCCTCGTTGGAATCCAATGGTATAGGGATAGCAGTTGGGTTCAAGAAGACATAGAGAAAGTAGGAGCCAATGACCAGTACATACACACGGATAAATATTTACATCCACCAACACCAAATTCAGTACTAATTGTAAAGCAAAACAGGATAAAAGAAAGAAAAAAGAAAAAAACCCCACAGAGATGTTAAAAATTTTAAAAATATTATACTCAAGCTGGATCCCCATTTTTAAAAAAGGGGAGGGGAACAAACCCAGAGGCACATGAAAAACAACACAAAACTAGTTGTGAAAGTTCTGAGTTTTTGCCCCCTACATCAGCGAGTATGTACCGTGGGGGGATGTGTTCAAATCTGTCATCTAGCTGGGAATTCTTCACAGTTGAGCTTGTCAGGGGAGAAGCAGTTTGGATAAGTCTGGTGATCTGGATTTTCTTAAAGAATTTCCTCAAAATTTTCTTTTGCAGAGGGGTATAAGAACCTGCTGTCCCACACTTCTTGGGAGGATAGATTTCAGTTCCCCTTGGGCTGTAATCCTGAGGTGATTACTTTCTGCCTGTCCACAATATAGAATTTCTTGGGCCTGGGGCTCAGAAGTGTTAGACAATCTAGTTGATTGTAGTGTAGATGTGTGGGTGTCTGACTGATCCAAGGAGAGTGGCCAGCCTGAAACTCGCTGCCTCAGGATCACTGGCGACTCACTCTGTGTGACTTATGATCTTCAGAAGTCCCAAGAGCTGCTCTGTGGGGCTGACAGAAACCAAAGAAGGATGGACCAGATTGTGTCAGTGCTTATGTGGTTCTCAGTTGCAAGCACTAGGGGACGCACACCCGGAAAGGTCAAGGGCTACATTGCCTTGGCTATGCACAGGGCTCAGATGCTAAGGGGAAGCTCATGCTGTCCCTTTTATTCAAAGCTTCCTGAGGCTGATATCAGACTTTGCTTTGTTGGAGAGTTATAGGTCACATTTGCAGAGGCTGAAGCAGACGATCCCTTGAGATGGATGTACCCTGCTGCAGAAAGCTCTATTCACAGACTCTTCCTATTCAGGTGTGTAAAGGGGTGGGCAGAAGGACACCATCCTCGAGGTTTGCGATCTGGAGATGCCATGCACAGTTCCACACAGCCCCCAGGACAGATGGCTAGGTTGGGGGAGCGGTAACTTCTCTCTTTCTGATCGTGGGGACTGAGGCCCCAAGTTGCTGTTAAGTGACATGCCCGGCTCTTGCACACTGGTGGGAGCAATTATGTTAAAGGACTTGAAAATCAGCTCTTGTAGACTGTGAGCACAGGTGGAAAATTGTTGTCGCTGTGATTGAGTTAAAGATCTTGTGTTGAATCCTCTTCTCCCCAGCTCCACCAGCAGTGACCAGAGGTGGAGAGGGAAATCCCAGTACAACACAGCTCCTTTGAGAGATGGCCAAAACTCTGGGCAGTAGATTCTCGTTTTCTAACAGTGGTGGCTGAGACCCCAATACTGTTTTCTGCTGATTAACCAGCTCCACCCTCAGGGAAACGTCACAGTGGCGAGCTGGCTGCATCCGCTCGCAGGAACAGGTGTAAGTTCGCTAAAGTGAGCGACAAATTCCCAGAGTTTTATTCCAAGTTCATGTAAATTAAGATCAATCAGATTAGCGAGTTCGAGGCCGGATTAGGGTATTTGATTAGGAAACTTGCTCTGTTTCTTCCCCTCCGGGAAAGCTCCCCTCCCCCCGACCCCGGGTGTGGGGACGGTCACACGGGCACCACAAACTTCTTCCTTTTTATTCATTAATGGACCATGCTATTCCTTTGGAGTTAAAAAAATTAGCAGGGGGTAATGTTCCCCCACACTGGGAGCTTTGTCCTACCGTGGGAATCAGCATGCTCTCCTGTAGCGTGAGGTGACTCTCAGGAGCATCTCAGAGTCACTGATGGTGGGGTGGTCGCCATCTTGGGAAGCCCAATATCATTTTATTCATGTGGCTTTCATTGCTCGGACACTTCCTTGTGTATGTGTTGCTGTGATTTGAACCAGCATACTCATGCATGCCAGGCCAGTGCCTTAACTCCTGAGCCGCGGATCCAAACTCTATGTTAACCTGTAGAGATCTCCATACACACCTACAGAAACACTCACCACACACTTCAGGGAGTCCTAATGAGACAGATTAGGAGAGACAGTGAAATGGCCAGGACCAGAGTTTTTATCTGCTTGCCAAAGAAGCATGTTCCACATATCAGTTAGGAATAGGTTTGGTTATATAAATAGAAAACCTAAAACAACAATAGTGAAAACAAGATGGAGGTTTATTTCTCTCTTATGTAGCAGAAGTAGGCAGTTGTGTATGGTGGCTCTGTGGTGTCTTCATGGACACTTGCTGCCATCCTCAGCATACAGCTGTGCTGCAAGGTCACCACAGGATCAGCTTGCATGCTATTATTCATTACACTCACGAGGATGAAAGGATATGCATCCCAGTTGCTTCGGCTCTCTTTAATGTGCTTTCATAGACTGCCTTGTAATCTCCCATGTGAGTGCCACTGCACCTGACCATTTCCCTTTTTTTAGGTAATGTAGTGTCTTGCTGTGTATATTTCTTCAATCTGTTCTCAGCCTCCCCGCAATTCATTCCCCACCATGTAGAGTGATTCTTAAAAAATGCAAATATAATTGTACCATTTTTCTGCTCAAAATATTTCTGTAGGTTTCTGTTGCTCTTTGGAAATTAGGACCTTCTTAAAAAGGGCTCTGCCTGCTTCTGTAGCCTCATCTAATTGTGCTTCCTTTTCAGTTCCTCAACAGTACCCATTAGATCTCTCCTGCCTAATATCTTTCCATTTATTGTATCCTCTGCCTGGGATTTTCCTTCCTCTGACAAATCCCTTGCATGGTTTACTTTGCTGGGAAGCTTTTACAGACCAGATTAGATCTGGGAGATCTAGGAATTTTAAGCTTTCATTGAAGGTTTTGTTTTATTAAACATTTCAGAAGCATATTAGGGGATTTAAACATAATTTTGGGCTCAACACCTATTTTTCCTCACTAGATTATAAGTCCTATGCGGGAAGAAAGGGTCTTTTCTGTCACATCCCCAGTGCCTCCCACTGTGTTTGTCACATACTGGGGGCTCTGCAAGTATTTGTTGAATTGGTGGTAGGAAAAATTCCAAGGTATCTGCAAAATATGTGTAATAATGAAAAGCAAAACTCTACTATCGTGTATTCTTTAGGACCTGCACAACTAAGGAGAGCTGCTGCTGTCTGCTACTTGTGGGCATGAACTTGCGGAGAACAATGAACTACTTTCATTTCTGTAGACAGCATCTCTGTTGGATGAGTGGTTTTCAAACTAATGTGTGCTAGAGTCACAGGGAGAGTTGTTTAAATACAATTTCTTGGTCTAACCCCCAGAGTCTCTGATCCATGTCCCATAGCTTGGTGCATGAGGCTTCCAGCTGATGCTTCTGGTGCTGGTCTGGGGATCACAGAGAATGGCTGGCCTAGAGTACTGGCCCCCAGCCAGGTTGACAGGCATTTCTATCTTTTGGTTATGCTAAGTTCAATGGTTGTGCATAGGTCTAAGAATTAGTTTGTGTATAGGGAGTGACTTGTTTCTATCTATCTCCATCTGGCCCCTATCCCTCCCCGGAAAACTGCAGAAAGGGATCAATGACAATGACAACCAATTTAGGTATATTCCCAGTAAGACCTTGGTACTCAGAAATTCACTGTAAAGAGGCTTCAATTTTACTTGAAGTTATGGGAAGATTAATTCAAACATCTATACCTTGTTGATCATACACACACACACACACACACACACACACACACATACACACACAGACTGGTATTGGAAATCTGCTTTTTACATGACCTTTGAAATTCTCTATTAAAAAGTGGATTTGCTCAGTCTGAATGTGTGTATGTGTGTGGGAGGGGGTGATGGTGAGGGGATATGGCTTACAGTGTGGATTTCTGTGCAAAAACTTTGATTCTGTGTAGCCACATTCACTTCATAACTGAGCACCTAAATAAATGTGCTTTTTCATCAAATGAAATAAGCAAACAAAACACCTCTGAGCTAAAGGGAATGGAATGCTAGCTATCTTTTAGTGCCACGATCTCAATAGAACTCCCGCTTGCCATTGCAAGTGTCTACCCAGCAAGGTGCAAATCAACCAGCATACATTTCTCTGCTAGGAGAGCAGCATGAGTTCCTGTGTGATCAGAAATGCATTGCAAGTGAAACTTTGCTGGCTGCTGTTCCAAAGCCATAACTTTCTTAGGAAAGTGAGAAGAAAAAGCAGCTTTTAAAATAGAACCAACAAAAAAGAAACAGGTGCACAATTAATCATAGATCATTAGCTATGGAAGAGAGTTTGGGCCACTGGTCTAATCTTATGGTACAAAGGAGAAAGTATCAGGGAGACAAAGTTCCTGCCAAAATCACTGGATGACTTAAGTAGGGGCAGATCCAGAACTAGAATCCAGGTTTCTGTCTCCTAGGCCAGTGCTGTTTTCATGGAGCCTTACACTTAGTGATTAATCTCTTATACCTGTTTAATTCAATGTCCTTGTGAAGTCTGGAAATAGATTATACCTTCCTAAGGTATCATCTCTTCTTGCAGGAAAGATGCATATTCAGATTATCCTAACAGGGGAAAGCAGGGAGACCCACAGAGACCTCATTTTTAACTCCTAAAATAGGATTTGGAAGTCAGATTTTAATCCTGCATCAGGAAAACCAATGTCAGGATAGGTGAAGGGGACTCTAACACTGGAACTGTTTTTGCACCTCACATTCCTAATCTTACTCTCTTGGATCTTTAATGTCCAAGTTCAGGATATAACATTGTTTCAACAATTTTATCAATGCTATTTGGCTGAAAAGGTGAGAAACTCAAAGCCAGTGCAGATTAAAGGGGATTATTAAAATAATGCAGCAATTACATTTCCAATATCAAGGACAAGGCCTGATGAGCTGCCACACCTAGGAGGGATTGGAATGAAGAATTCTCAGAAGGTTCTGCAGTCAGTCAGTAAGTCTATAAATATTTATTAAGTACTTGTTAGAGACCAGGAACCTGGGGACACATGAGCAAAATCTCAGAATCATTGCCTCAAGGAGCTGACATTGGTATGGGAAAATTCAGAAAATCAAAATGGAAGTGGATCAATAGAATAACTTTAAATACTAGAGCTACGAGAAAAATAAAATAGAGAAGTGTGATATGATGGGGTAGAGGCTTCTCCTGTCTGACGTAGTCAGGGAAGGCCTCTCCAAGGATGTGACATTGAAGTACGAGAGGAAGGCAGATACATGACTGAACATCTGAGGAAGACGTTTCCAGCTAGAACTAGCAGTGCAATGGCCATGAAATAACACTGAACTTGAAATGTGTGCAGGATGGAAATAAGGCTGGTGTGGTTAAAAGGCAAGAACTGAGATGAGTAAAGGGAGATAATGTCACAGGAGTAGTAGAGAACAGATCGGGCAAGGCATTCTAGACCTTGATAAGAAATTTGTGTTTTATTTTGGATTCCATGAAATTTCATTAAAGAATGAAATGCAAGATAATAGCTGACTGTGCTGCTATTTATAAAAGGGATTATAATTTAAAGGGTGTTGCAGAAACTCTGTGGGAGATGATGAAGAGGTGATGGTGAAGCAGTGGTGAGGGTGGTTTTTGAAAGTGGAGCTCATGGGACTTGTTAATGGATTAGATATGGAATATAAAGAAAGGGGAGGAAGTAAGAATGACTTGTAAGATTTGTGATCTGAGCAACTGACATGAAAGTGGTGACATTTATTGAGGACAAGTGGACTAGGAAGGCATGGACTAGGGAATCAAAAATTCCCTTTGGCTGTGATAAGGGTGGGGTAGTTATTAAGCAGCCCTGAGAAGATGTTGAATAGGGAATTGGATATTGAGGCCAGAGACAGATTAAAACTGAGGATTCACAACTGAGTTACGAGAATGTGTTTACAATATGGAAAGGCAGGTCATTGGAGGAGACCATCTAAGAAGAACACATAGGTAGATATCGGAGGAGAGAAGGAGGCTGAATTCTACAAAAGAAAAGCAAAGAAAGGAAGTAAAGAAAGGAAATTGAAATGTAGGAGAAAGGAGCCTGGCATCACAAATCCATGAGAATATTGTTTCAATAGGGAAATATCAACTCTATCAAATATTGCTACCAAGCCAAATAAGTTGAGAATATTTGTGATCATTTGTGAATTGTTTTGTTTTGTTTTGGTACTGGGGGTTGAACCCAACTTTAATACTTTTTTTTTTTTTAATTTTGAGACAGTGTCTTGTTAAGTTGTCTAGGCTGACTTTGAACTTACAATCCTCCTATTTCAGCCTCCCTTGTAGCTGGGACACAGGCATGCATTTGTGACTTGAATAAGAGTTATTTCAGTGAAGCACTGGAGAAAAAAATCCTTCAGAGGCAAGGAAATGAAGATAGAAAGATAGACAACCTCTTCGGAGAACTAAAGAGAGCAGAGATGATTAGCAGTCTCTGGAGAAACAGGTGACCCCCAGGACTGACTGAAGAAGTGCTACATTAAGGCATATCTGAACATGAATTTGAATGACCCATCAGAGAGGGAGAAGAGAGTTTTTAAGAGGAAAGAGGGTAACTGCAGGAATGAAATTCTTGAGAAAGCATGAGGAGTTGGGATCCATAACCCAGTGGGGAGAGTTTTCCTTAGATAGTGGGCAGGGACAATTTTTTCCTTTGTAATTTGAAGAAAGACAGACTGTGTGGGTATAGATCCATTTAGGATGATAGGTTAATGGCAGGCAAATGAAATCATGCATATCTGATTACGTTTGCTTTTCTCTGCAAAGTATGAGGCAAGGTCTCTGTATTTGATTCATTATGTAGGTTCTTCATTTTCCCTTTTTGCTGATTATAGAAATAGCATTTAAAAGTCCTGGAACTTTAGTTTGTAAGTGGATTCAGCTTGCCATGGGACCAACTCTGACTTAAAGTCCAGATGACCCTACAGCTCCAGGGATCCACACAAATGGCAATGCTTCTTATGTTTCTGAGACATATATTATTGATAGGAAGAATCTGATTGGCTTAGCCTACTTCACTGGATTTTTGTCAGAATCTATTCCCAATCCCTGATGAGATATCCTTGGGGGTCTTGTTACCTACGGCGAACATGCAGTTTGGGACTAGTCCTTTGTTATTGGCTATTTTAAAGAGGTCAATATAGATTGGACAGTGAATTAATTTCCCATGGCTGTTGAAAGACATAATATCAGACTTGGTGGCTTAAAACAACAGAAATTTATTCTGTCACAGTTCTGGAGGTCTGTTCAAAAGCAAGATGTTAGCAGTATTCAGGGGGATTTTGTTTCTTGTCGCTTCCAGTAGCCACCAGCATGTTTTGACATTTCTTGGCTTGTGGCCACCTCACTCCAGTCTCTGCCTCTGTCGTCACATCCCCTTTTCTTCCATGTGGGTGTCTGCTTTGTGTCAGTTCCCAAACTCCTCCTACTTATTTTCATCTTATGAATGTATATGTAATTGCATTTAGGGCCCAATGGTATGATCCACAGAAGACTTCAAGATCTTTACCTTAGGCACATATTTTTTTTGCCATATAAGATATTATTTTTTCCATATAAAGTAATAGTCAGGTTCAAGGGATTAGGGTATAAATATCTCTTTTTTGGACATCATTCAGTCCACTATAGACAGGAATTTGAAATCTTGAAAATATTTTCCAGAACTTTCCCCTTGTTATTATCCATTTTGAAAGGATGAGAATTGAGATAAAGGATGCAAGTATTGCCCTTAAGATTTTGATTCAATCTGTCTGTGAATAATCATTTCATCAAAAGAATCTGTGGTAATTTAAATGCATTGACTGATAGTCTTGCTGAGAAATGGCTCTAATTGGCACCATTGTGGCCCTGTGATGAAGAGAGTGCAGTTGGACCAAATCTGCTTTCTTTATGATGAGCAGGTACAGAATGGAAGCAACAGGTAACTGTGAGAGAGAAATTGACTCTATAGGTATTTTTCCATTTAATCTAGGCTTTTTGAAGTGTAGTCAAACAATTTATTAAAGCAGCAGTCTGCTTTGCCTTGCTGTCCTTTCTTGTCAACCAAAAGGGGAAAAAGGGTATAAAAATAGAAAGTAGCTTCTGGGCTTAGGAGAGGATAAGAACAATATTTGTAGTTTTACTTAGGCTGTTGGAGTTATTTCATCTGCTGCATCATCTGTTCTTTGTGAAATTTTTTAATCCTTCCCTTGGGGCTAGGGAAAGCTCAGGTACACTACTGTCCTTGAGTCAATCTCTCTGAGAAAACCCTTCTCTTGGCTAGTTATTCTTGTCAGTGTGTTCTCCTCCAGTAGTCCAGCCTCCAGGGCCAACTGCTAAATTAGAAGAGAGAAATTATTGTAAGTGCTATGCTAACAGTTTTCTCTTCCAGGATGACTAAAACCCCAGAGTTATCTCCTTTGGGAAACACTGTCCTCACGTTTACATCTACCGTGCCTGATTTGACTTTGGATTAAGCACAGGCTTTGTTTATTGTGCAGTCTAAGGAGTGTTCAGAAGTACCCACAATGATGAAGTGCATGAGAACATGAGTCCTGTAGCAACTGCATGAAGGAAGACCAGCTTTCTGATGGAAGGACATGGCAGACTCCTCTTGGGTATTTTAGACTGGGGAGGAGCGCATCACTCATTTCCACCTTCAGAGTTGTCTTGAGATCTACTATCAGGGAACTGTGGGCTACACCCACTGCTACTTTTCTCTCTGTTTAGAACCAGTCATAAACCAGCTTAGAGGGTACCTTTGGGATGGATTAGAGTGAAACTTATCTACTTTCCACAGTGTCAGGTAGAATGAATCTATCTGAATGCAACAAAAAAGAATTACATTCCCCAAAGTATACCAAGCAGGCATATGGTCTTAGCATTTAGGTAAACTCCTGAGTATTCTATATCTTATCTTCAGACTTCAAACCCATTTTAGACATCTAAAAGTGGATCATTCTGACATTCTCTAGGAATAGCCAAATGTCCCTTGCTTTAATCTATTTTCTCCAGAAGAGGGCTTTATAACATGGTGCTGACTACACACCTTTCTTATTTGAGACTATGATGAAGTCATTGTTTAACTTCCTCTTTTCTAGGAAAGTTCCTTAATATTTTATATTTGGATCAATTTTCTATACTTTTAATCATTTTCCTCAACTCTTCCCTGAAACTTTGCCTTCTTTACCTTCTTTTAAAGTGTGGGAATTGAAACAACCTATGAGGTTCTTATACAGGTCTGACCATATTTCAGTATAATACAAAACTCATCTACAGATGAGATAGTGCCACTTTCATTGTTTGCTTTTTAAGGTCAATATTGTGGAGAAGTACCTGACTTCTTATGTTGGTTAATTTTGTGTCAACTTGAATGGACTATGCATTGCCCAGATATTAAGTTAAATATTTTGTCTGAGTGTGTGAGAATATTGCTGAATGAGATTAGTATTTGAATGAGTAGACTGAGTAAAGCAGATGGATATCCCCAATAGGGTGGGACTTCTCCAAACTTTTGAAGGCCTAAATAGAATAAAACAATTCTCTCTATTTGACCATCTTCAAACTGGGACTTAATCTTTTCTCACTTTTGAACTCAGTCTTGGACTTGAACTGGAACTTTACTATTGGCTATCTTGACTCACTAGCTTGGCAACTGTAGCTCTAGAAACTTCTCAGCCTCCATAATTTTGTGAGCCAATTCCCTATAGTAAATCTCTTGTTCTCTCTACTCACCCACTCATACCTTAACATACTTGTCGTCTTAGGAGTATAAGTCACGGACAACTGCTTGTGACTGAAAGTATAAAATATCGAGGACTTCTTGGGTCATACCAATAGGACACAGGAGTCAACTTTAGGGGGCTATTACTGACCAGAGGTATGATATTTGAGCATCAGAAAAGCTTGCCAAACATTGAAATATAAAAGTCTTTCAACCCATAATTACACTTTAGAGAGATGATATTTTGTGTAGGTTACCAGAGCATAAGCTCATTCTTCTAAAGAGTGATAATTACAGGCAAGGAATCATTATTGTATAGACTATATTTATGATCACCATATACATATAAATATTCCTCTTTTGCACCCCTGTGCCTTAAGTTATGAACTACCCAGAACACATCTGTAACTCAGAAAGTCAGGCTTATTAGTTGTTACAGTAAGGGAAAAACACATATCATGTGGAACTTTGGTTATCTCAATAACAAGTGAAAAAAAGGACATATAGAACTGGGACTGTGGTTACCTGATTTTGGGAGGGGCTCAAGGAAGGGGAGATTTGCTCTGGAGTGGATGCTATCGGGAAGGGAGGATAATTCTATGACTGGGTATTTAATCAGTCTTATAAGGTAGACACTACAATTCAAGGTTAAAGCTGTAATTAACATAGAAGCATCAGTCACTCAATCAATTATGTGGGAAAGGTAATGCTTGATATATTTGTGGTCTGCACAGTGACCTTGTTTTTACCTTGTAATTAAGCAACATTATGAAGTGGTCTTGTCTTTAATCTTACTTCTTTAAAGTACAAAGTGACTTGATGTTCTATGAGATTGTTTGTGTCCAGCAAGAGAACTCTGAGGCCTAGTTGTGAGTGTTGAGCTAGCTCTCAGCAGTTATGGGCTTCTTCTCTGCTCAGATATGAGAGGAAAATTTTATTTGTTTAAATAGAATAGCAGAAAATAAAAATGTGAAAATGAAAGATTTGGATCATCCCATTTTCAACCCTTAATGAAATAAAGAATCTTGGCAATCTAGATGCTGAAATCATTGAAATGTTGAGATACTTTCTTGTGAGTGGTTCAGGCCAACATCACCTGAACCTCAGATATATTGTCACACCATTAAGTGGGACAGACAGATGTTGTGTGACTAAGAGCACCACTTTTAGAATACTCCCACCAAAAGATTTGAATCTGCATTTAATGAAGTCTCAACTATCAGTTTATGGGAATTATGGAGTAAGGCCATCATCCTAACACCAAGAGAGTACAATTGGTCAGCTCCAGAATCTTCTGAACGAAATGACATTACAGAAGGGAGAGAGAGAAAGAGTGATAGATGCTATAGGTTAAAAGGGGTTTACAGAACGTTTAGAATATAGTCTGTGAGTTTTGTTGGGATTTTCATTCAAACACACCATGCCAGAAGATATTTTTGAAATTATCAGAGAAGACTTAGGTGGGATAAGAGAGTAGATGATATTAAGGAATAGTTATAAATTTGTTAGGCATGAAAATGATATAATAGTTATTTTTTTAGATGTTATTATCTATTATAAATATACTTTGAAGTATTCAGGGATAAAATGATATGATTTTTCTGGAATTTTCTGCAGAATAAAAAAAGCTGGAAGGTTGATTGATGAAACAGAAATGATGGAATGTTGCTAATTCTTACAGTTGAGTGATGAAATATGATGGTTTCCATTCTTTCTACTTTTGGGTATGTTTGAGGAGTTCCAGAACGACCAGCTTTTTAAAAAGCTTTTGTTTCAAAACATGTTTGATTATCCTCTTGTCTCCCCAGTGGGGGACCATCATCTATTATTTAAAATAAAAGAAAGGAAGATGATCACTTATCTTACTTTCCTAAATCTCAGGTAGAATTAGGTCTACTTCCTGAAAACTGTTTCGTAATCCCAGATATTATTTATGCTCAATCTCTACTTAATATGGCCTTTATGAGATAAGAGTCATTGAAATGAAAGAGGTCTTCAATAGTTTATTCTGCCTCATTAATTTCCTTAGGATTATCAAAAAAGGACCATTTATTGAAAAAAATTGAATGAATTTTAACAAACTTTTACATAGTAGCTGTCATATTCAACCTTTCAAGGATAAGGTGTCAGTTGGATGAACATATTACTTTGGAAATTTCTATGGAATCATGGGATTTCCTACTCAGGAGCCAACCTTGAAATGTTTAAATTTTAAAAGTCCCTATAGATCTGGGGTAATAGTCTCTGCCTAAAATGAAGGTAGACTATGCAAGTGATCTCTGTTTCCCATTTTAATTTTAGTCTCAGTTTTTTCCCCAGAGATAGAGGTAGATAACTCTGCTCTCCGTTTATCCTTATTAAATGTCCAGTTGATCTTCTCTCTTTACTTGTTCATTAGATTGGCATTTTTGGTTTCTGATCTCTTTCAGGTATCCTGACTACCTTAAGGATGCTTAATAATTCAAGGACACTTCCTCTATGAAATATTATGCATGTGCTAATTCCCACAGAGTATCTAGAAGCAGAATTCTGTGCTATAGAATGCATGGTGAATAGAATAATGAACAGTGGTTAGCTGCTTTTTTGTGGATTGTCTCTTTTGCAATTTTGTGGGAGCTTTTGTGAAATAGACTGGGTATTTCTGTGGTTCCAAAGTATGGTATCATTTACTTGTCAATCAAAATTTTGTCTAATAAATGTCATGTTGTAATTTGAAGATAACCCATGAACTCCTTCATATTGCTCTTATTTAAAGTTATACTGTTGGCAGGAAATGGAAAAGAATTTCTCCTGAATAAGGATGGGGCAAATAGCACTGTCACTGAATGTCACTGAAAGTTAAGGTTCCTAATTTTTTTCCTTAATTTGAAGGGGCTATCACTCTTCCTTCCATTCCTTCCATGTATGAGACCAACCCTGTGTTTTAGGAGGTCTGGAAGAGAAGTGAACAAACAAACAAGGTTATTTGCTCCCAAGAAGACAGAATGATGGAATAATTCATGGGGCTTCCTGAGGGTTCCAAGGAGGGAACATAGAGTCTGTCCATAGGGAAGAAGTGAGAAAGAATTTCCCAGAAGAGTTGAAGTTTAAATTGAATCTAAAAAGAGGGAAAAGCCTATGCTGGACACATAGAGGTTTATAAACAAAGCAGTGGATATTTGAAACAATGTGGTGCATTTATGGTGTGCAACTAGTTCCAAAAAGCTGAAGGATAATTTGTGTGTGTGTGTATGTGGGAGGGTGCACAAGCATTCATGTGTGTGTAGAAGACAAAATAGGGATTGATGATGATTAAAGAAGGTAAATAAGAAATAATGATGTAAATAAGCATAGGGACATGAGGGATTTGTGTGTCTACTAAGAAAGTAGAACTTTATTTTGTATATGACAGGGAACCTTTAGGATGCTGGCCTCTTAACATTACCCTGTTTCTATCATGGGTTTTCACTGTTAGCTCAAGCACCTTTATGCAGTTCAGGGCCTGAGATTATCTTTGGAGAATCTATAGTTTTCAAAGAAGGATATGGATCATTCATTTGTGCATTTATATCCCAAATATATTTTGGGGGTTGGATGTAGCTCAAGGATAAGGTTTTGAGAATTTTGACACATTTCTTATTTCCTAGGGCTAAAAGGACAACATCCTGATTCCTAGGAATCAGGACAACATTCTAGTAGAAGCTTATTCAAGGTAGAATTTATTGAAGAGCTGTAGTATTTTTAAAAATGCCGTCTTAATTAGTGTTGCTAAAATAATTATGCTTGTATTCTATGTAAAAGCTTAATGTATTCTTGTAGAAATCTTGTGACTCTTTCAGTCTTCATATCTCAATGAACTTTTGCTAGTTTTTTGGGTCCTTTACCATATGCTGTCTATTCTATACAGCCTGTTCATGATTTAAAAGGGGATTTCATTTGACTATTTCTATTTATAACTTAAGGTCTCTGATATCATAATTTAATCTTTGTCTTGTGCAGAAAAGCATGAATAGTGTAGGCATCAAAAATACTTGAAATAACAGTTCCAATTAGTTCTTCGATGAACTTCAGAGCAAGCAATTAACTGGTTGTCCTTGACAGAAGATCATGTTGATTCTAGCTTATGTTCTACCTGGAGATATTGCTGTAATGTCTGAAGACCTGAAGGGGGTGAGAAGAGGAGGGTGTGTCATGGTAATCCATGACTCCCTTAGTTATTAAGGCAAATTGTCATCTTCTTGAAGGGATTAGGTGTGATAAAAATCTGTCTTGAGAAAAATTAGGCAGGCAAGTCTTTGACAGTTTAGATTAAGAGCTAACTGGAAGCAGCCTGGTCTATGAAATTCCACTGTTCAGAGTCCACTTCCCTGAGTGGTTATCTATGGCCACTTAGCATACTCCCTGGCACCAGTATAATGGTGTAAGCCATTTTCATTTTGTTTTTGAGGGTCAGGAGTTCATACAAGGCCCAGTGGAGAGGACCTGTGTTGGTATCCAGGGTCTGTGGCCTTGACTGGGATGATTCCCAAGACTGGAGACCTGAGCAGCTGGGACTGGAATCTCTCTTTAGAAAGTCTCAGAGCTTCTTTATGTGGCCTCTTCATGTGATCTCCCTAGCATGGTGGTCTGGGAGTAGTAGGACCTGTTACACAGAAGCTCAAGGTTCTAAGAGTGAACATTCCAAAATATCAAGGACTTTTGTAACCAGGTCAGGCAAGTCATGCAGTATATTCTATCATTTTCACTGGAGATTAACGAGAGACATGAATATTGAGTGATGTGATCACCAAATGGAAAGTAGGAGCAATTTAGGGTCTACTTACCACAATGAGTCATTACTAAGGCTGGTAAGTTTCACTTCTTCAATTCACTGCACTAAATCTTGGAAATAAAGACAAGCTTGCTTTCTCCCAAGCATCTACTCTTGTTCCCAAAGTGCAAAGAATACAACATTCTTTGGGCAGCTAGAGAAGCTTTAAAATTCTGTTGGTGTACTGGCCAATAATCCAACATGTTGGTGTAGGCACTGACTTCTTTCATAAGACTCTTAATGCTTGAGAAACAAAGTCAAGAATCAATAAGTGAGATGGCTTCAAGTTAAAAAGTTTCTGCACAACAAAGGAAACAAGGGTGAAGAGAGAGTCCACAGAGTGGGATAAAATATTTGCCACCTATTCTTCCATTAGAAAATTAATATCTAGAAAATGCAAAGAATGCAAAAAACCTAACATCAACAAACCCAAATGACTCAGTTGATAAATGGGCAAATGATCAAAAGAGATAATAAAAGAAAAAATATGAATGGCTAACAAATACATGAAAAACTGTTCAACATCCTTAACAATCAGGAAAATGCAAATAAGTTACACTGAGATTTCATCTCTAATTAGAATGTCAATTATCAAGAATATAAATAATAAGGCTGGAGATGTAGCTCAGTGGTAGAGCACTTGCCTAACATATGTGAGATCCAAGACCTGAGTTCAATATCCAGTATTACCACCAAAACAAAACAAAAGGCTAATATACCCCCAAAGAATATAAATAATAATAATTGTTGGCAAGGATGTGGGCAAAATAGTATACTCATGCATTCTTGGTGGAACTGCAAATTAGTACAACCACTTTGGAAAAAGATTCATCAAAATCCTAGGAATGGAACCACAATATGACCCAGATATCCCACTCCTTGGTATTTATCCAAAGGATCTAAAATCAACAAAATATAGTGATACATACATATAAATATTTATAGCAGCACATTTCACAATAGCCAAGTTATTCAACCAGCCTAGGTGCCTGTCAACAGATAAATGGGTAAAGAAAGTGTGGTGTATATTCACAGTGGAGTTCTGCTCAACTATAAAGAACAAAATTATGTCATTTGCTGAATTGAACTGGAAAATATCATGCTAAGTTAAATAAGTCAGACTTACAAATTCAAGGGTCAAATGTTTTCTCTCGTATATGGGAACTGGAGAGAAATAAGAAATAAAAAGAGGGAATTCATGAAAATAGAAGGTAGAACAATGAAGTAGAGGAAGGGGATTAAGGAGAAGTAAGGAGGGATGGGAAAGGGGAGGAATAGCAGAATGAAATTGATCAAATTATGCTATGTGCATATATGACAACCAACATCACAATGAATTGTACTTTTGTAATGCACCAATTAAAAAGCAGCAAAACATAAAAGGAAGATGAATAGAGGAGAGGAAGGAAGTCAGGGGAAGGGAGAAAAAGAAAGAAAGGGTAGTACTGGGTATTGAAATAGAGTGAAGTGTTCTATGCATTTATGAATATGTCAAAACAAGCTCCACTATTATGTATGACTATATTGAACTAATAAATACATAAAAATATGGGGCTGGAGTGGTGGCTCAATGGTTATAGTGCTTGCCTGGCATGGGTGAGGCTGCCGGTTTGAACCCCAGCACCACGTACACAATGAAGTGTCAGAGCAATGAAAGTCACATGAAAAACTAAATAAAATTGATTCTCTCTCTCTCTCTCTCTCATTGTCCCTCTGTCTTAAAAAATATTAAAATACTATCTGATTATGACTTCATATTTAAAGCTTTCCATGGCTCATGATTGCTCTCAGGATGCAGATTTTCATTCAACACAGGTTTATCGCATGCTTACTATGTCTGAAGCACTATTTCAGGCCTCAGGGATACCTTATACAGGGACAAAGTGGACAGAAATTTCAGTCTTTATGGTGATGTATTGGGGATAGAAATAAAGTGGGTAAAGAGAAGCAGAAGGGAAGGTTGCAATTTTAAAGGAGCAGTTAGGGAAAGACTCACTTGAGCAAAGATTCAAAGTAGGCTATGGTGTGAGTTGAGTGGCTATCTGGAGGAAGAGCACATAGGCACAGGGATAAGCAGGTACAGAGGCCTGGGCACCCTTCATGGAAAGCCAGGATACTGTGTTTGAGGCATATGAAATGAAGACATGAGAATGGGAGGTAAAGTTAGAGATTTAATAGCAGTCAAGATTGTGGTCTGAATTTTTGGGCCTGTATCATCCTTAAAGAAAAGGAGGAGGGTAAAATACCGTGTCCCTGAATGTTCCCCCAAACTTAGCCAAGTTGAAGGAAAATGAGAGCAAGCCTAGGCTGGAAGGTCCAGAAGGACACTGCAGTGATTTTCCCTTATGCACCCTGGAAACTAGGGCAAGTTAGTACTATCTGTAGAAAGCTACTTTCCTGCACGTACACCGGGGTGGTTGTTCCTTGGTCAGTCAAGCAATCAAACCAACCAAGGATGCTAATACTGATGATGTCACCGCTTTGCAGTGACTTATAAAATCCCTCTCTCAGGGGGAACTGGACAGGAACCAAGGGTGCCATGGTAAGGAAAGGATATGTGTTACAGGTCCTAATGGTTGTCACTGGACAAAACCCTGTAGGAAGAGGAGGCACCGCTTGGTAAAGCACTTTGAGGGATGGAGATGACATCTGTTCAGCCTATTGCCACTAAACTAGTCTTGGAACAGTCACTGACCCCTTCATTGTAAGTTTTTCTAATGAATCAAATGTCTTGCACACTCTCCAGAACTTCCTTTGGACTCTTTCCAACCTACACTGCCCTACAACAACTGGGATGTGGACAAGACAGGGCCATTGCAAGGACTTTGGTTTCCACTGAATGACTTAGAGGAGATCCGTGATTTGGTCTAGCTCATGTTTTAAAAGGATTTCTCCTATGGGGCAAAGGTAGAAATAGATTAGATTATTTGTATGGCAATTACAATAATCTAGGAGAGAGGGGAAGGTGGTTTGGATCAGGATGGTATAGATAAAAGGACAGAAAAGGTCCCAGAAGAACATGCATTTTGAACATAGACTTGGTAAGTTTTGATGATAAATTCATTGTAGGATCTAAAAGAAAGAAGAGTCACAGATGATGTCAAGCAACTATAGAGACAGAATTGCCATTTATTGAGATGGGGTAATCTGTCAATAAGACAGACGTGGAGAGACTTCAGTTCAGACATATTAAAAAAACTTTTTAACATGACCCTTGAATATAATGATGGTTAATTTTAGGCATTGGCTTGACTTGATTAAGGAATACCCAGTTAGCTGGCAGAGCATTATTTTGGGGTATGCCTGTGAGGTGGTCTGTAAGAGACTGACATCTGAATCAGTGGAATGAATACTTATTGTGGGTGGGCACCATCCAATGGGCTGAGAGCCAAGGTACAGTAAAAAGGCAGAGGAATGGTAACTTTCTCTCTCTCTCTTCTGGAGCTGGGACACTCATCTTCTGCCCTTGGACGTCAGGATGAGGTTTTCTGGGCTTCAGATTCTGGGACTTGCAACAGTATCCTCTCCAATCCTCAAAGATCTCAAGTTTGGAATTGCACTAAAAGTTATACTTTTGGTTCCCCTAGTTCTTAGGCCTTTGGACTTGGATTGCACCATACTACAAGCTTCTCTGATTTTCTGGCTTTCAAATAGCATATCATAGAATTTCTTAGCCACCATAATCTTGTGAGCCAATTTGCTCATAAGACCTCTATCATCTATGTATCTGTATGTTTGACCATCATCTATATCTATCTATCTATCTATCTATCTATCTATCTATCTATCTATCATCTATCTAATTTATCCGTCATCTATCATCTATCTTATCTATCTATCATCTATCTATATTATACCTCTTATTGGTTGTGTTTCTCTGGAGAGCCCTGATTAGTACAAAAGCCATGTTTACCACACCAAATCTGAATCCCTTACCCTTTGATTTCTGCACTCCATATTTAGTCATGCTGATTTCTCTCATTTCCTTGAATGACTAGTGCCTATTTTTCCATCCTGTGGCTGTCACACATACTTTCTCCCTCTGATTAGAACACTTTCCCAACACTTTCTCCCACACAAAGAGTTAATCCCTAGTTCTTCAAGATTCAGCTGAATTATTCTTTTCCCTTTAAGTAAATATGTGTTTCTGTAGCATCCATAAGTATTTTTTACTGTCTGAAAGTTACCTTTGCAAGGTACCTGAGGAGAGGGACCTGCTCACCCTAATACTTTCAGTGCATACATGGTATCTGGAAACTGGTTATCCTCAATAGTTATTTTAATCATCCTCTGGATTCATTCACAGATTATAATATAATTATCCCTCTTTTTTTCTGATAGGTAGACTCAAACTACTTCCTTAATTCTGAATCTTCAACAGCATAGAGTTTTTGGAGTTGATGACTCTGGAAAATCTTCTGAAATGCCTGGGGATTCTCCCTTACTGTCAGCAAGGCCATATGATATTTATATTCAGGTTTGCCCTAGAATTTTTTCAATTTGAAAACACATTGAAGTGCTCAGTGACAGGTCAGTTAGTCCAGGCAGGTGTCACATGCTTCCCATGCTCGAGACCACTATTTCCTACAATCACACAATTTCCCATAGATGTCAGCACTTACATCGTACTTCTGAAGAACTTAAGCTGTTTCAATGAGAAGAGATGCTGATTCACTGCTGGCAATATGTCATTCCAATTCCTGGCTACCTTCCATGGGGAATATTTGTAGAAGTGACTTTTCAGCACAGAAGGTGAGAAGGGAAAGGGAAGTGTCTAAGAAGATAGCAGTTTATTGCCAGCATATGTTTAATAGCTTATTCACTAGCTGTGGAAATGAAACACACACAGCAAAATATGTAGAACCATGGAAAAATAATAAAGGTGAAGTGGAGTTGATAGTATCAGGTGAGACACTGAATTTGGGAGAAACTTCAAATTCTTAGTTACCTGTAGTTTAGGTTTAATTGTTGTCAATGGATCAGATTTATCCTTATTAAATAGTATATTGCAATTTTCTGGGACTAGCAAGTGAAGTGTTTTGGAACATGACTTTTGTCATGAAAAGCTCTATAAGAAACCTTCATGGGTATTTCTAATTAACACTGTGGCATTAGCCATCAATAAATCCCCTTGTGGAGTTAAGTTAGAGGCAGGGGGTTCTTTATGCCTTCTCTAGAGAGTTGGACTGTGACAGCACAGGGCTTGTTTTCAGGAAAATCATGAAGTGGGTAGATTTTCACTGCAGTTTCTTTAAATGCTAAGGCACCTTGACGATAGCCCCCTCCCTAAGTTTCTCTGATTCCCACCATCTTCCCACCTGAGATTGCAAGAAATATTAATATCTTCTTTGTAGTTTTGTAATGAAAGTCATTCTTCTAAAGGGACTTTGGAATGTCATAGACCATTAATGCAGGATCTTTTTTGGAGGCAATGACTACTGTTAGCATTCCAGAAATTCCATTATGGATTCTGTATAAATTAAAGTCCCAGGGTTCTTCATCTCTCACCTTTCCAATTTACTCTTGTGTCAATCATTCAAATTCTAATTTCTCTATACTTTGCTCACTCCATCCAACAATGCTCACTTTGGCCTTTGTTTTCTAGTTAGAGTCAGTGCCAGGAAAACTTGCAACGATGGTAGATGTATTTGACAAATTATTTTGATTGTAGGCAATTGAAACTAGTAACTTAAACTAATTCTAAAAGGGAGTTTATTAGTTAATTTAACCAGAAAGCCCAAGGGATGGTATAGCTGAGGCACAACTGATGGTTCAAATAATGGTCTTAGTTAGGCTCTTGTTGCAATGCATCCAGATTTAGGCTCTGCACCCATTGCTCTCCCATGCAGAATGGGATGGTTTAGATATTAGGTATCTCCCAAAGCTCACGTGAGAGATAATGCAAAAGAAAATTAAAGTTGAAATGATTGGGTCACTAGAGCTCCAACCCAATCAGTGCATTCATCCATTTGAATGGCTTAACTGGGTGACAACTGTATGCAGGTTGGGGTGGCTGGAGGAGCTGGGTTGCTAGCGGGTGCCTTTGGGGTTTGTATTGTGTCTGTGGTGAGTGGAGCTCTCTGCTTCCTGGTGCCGTGCCCTGAGCTGCTTTCCTCCACCATACCCTTCTGCTATGATGTTCAGCCTCAAACTTGGGCCCAGAGCAATGGAGTTGGCTCTCTATGAACTGAGATCTCTGAAACCCTGAGCCTCCAAATAAACTTTTCCTCCTCTAAGTGTTCTTGTCAGGTCTTTTGGTCACAGGGGTGGAAAAGCTGACTAAAACCATTTCTGATCTCATAATGGGAGAGTTTCCTCTTTCCCTCCCCACATCTTTATCCACAAAGAACTTGCATTCTATGGGGCAGAATATTAGCCTGCTTGGGTCCTGTTCCTACTTCTACAGTAGGGAGACAAGGTTCTGATGACAAGTTACCTGGATTGGGGCAGCCTCCTGTGGGAAAAAACCAAAGGCAGCCTGTCATGATGAGGTCTGCCACACTGTCCTCTCCACATGCTGGGGACAGTCCACCCTGCTGGGAGGAACTTTTACTCAGCGGGCTCTATTTCTGTTCCTCAGCACGGGGTGGTTCATTTGTATCCAGCAGCCTTACTCCAATACTCCCAAGGTCAGAACAAGGATTGACAAGAGGATGTTTCAGGGAAGTAGATTTCAGGTAAACATACAGAACTTTCATCAATCCTTTAGAAGAGCCAGAAAATGAACTGTCTTGAAGATAACAGTTTCCAGGTGTCTGGAAACAGAAGTGTCTGTTTTATACACGTAGAAAATATTTAAGTTAAGATTTGTGTGAGAGGTAGGAGTCAGAGCAAATGGGCAGCACTTCTGAGCCTGGAGGCAGACCTGTTAAGTCTCTGGACATGCCCATGTGTACAAGCACACTCCTAAGGTATCTGAAGCTTCGGACAGAGAGGCCTGTAGGTCTAATGCATATGTTTAAATTGTTGCTTCTAAATGTTTTTGACAATGCCTTTCATATTTTTTTCAGTATCCACCTAAAAAAACAAACTTTTTTTAGTTTTGTACACATATTTAAATATTTTTCTGTGAACTATTTTTTATCTACTTATTAAGGCTTCTTAGTTCTTTAGTAAAATGTAATATATAATTAATCCATGAATTTTCTGATCTATAATATTTTTTATGAGTGCATTCTCATCTTAATGTGAATATCACCAAAAAACTTATAATGTTTTCTTCCAGGTGACAGCTTTCAATTATTTTCCAAGACTTAATATAGAATCATTAGACATAATGAGTTTTGTATTATTTGCATTTTCCAAATGAGATGCTCTATGTAAATTATTGAGTGCATAACTTTCTAATATCAAACTGTATATTTTGAAAATTTGGAATTCTGTTTGGAAATGAGGATGCAGAGTTTTTTTTTTTTTTTCATAAAAATAA
>PVKS010029484.1:0-25325 GCA_004027875.1 Aplodontia rufa | reverse complement strand
TGATTGTTGTATGCATTGTTGTACATATTGACTCCTACCCCCTATCTCCTGAGGTATTGGATCATAAAAAGTCCATGATAATCCACAGGTTGGGGAGCCAGCCATTGAACTGTATTATCCAAATTGTACCCAAGCCCAAAGAGGCAAAGAGACAAAAACGCCACATCCATCAACAAAGTCCCCAAGTGAAATATCCAGTGACGGATCTCAGGCCTCACTCCCTGAAACTGAAAATGAAGAAAAAGGGGAACAAGCCTCCTCCCAAAACTCACAGCTCCCCAGCCAAGGAGTTCATGGGTGGGATCCTAGATGAAAACCTAGAAAAAAGTACCAACAATCTGATTATTAAATCAATCAAAGAATTAAAAGAAGACTTAAGGAAGGAAACAAGAAAGCAATGTCAGAAACTGAGAGACTACTTTGATAAGGTGCTAGACATTCTGAAAAGACACATAGCAGAGCTCTTAGAACGGAAAAAACACACATCAACCAAATTAAAAGCTCGTTGGAAGATACTAATATCAGAGTAAACTCAGTAGAAAATAGAACTTCAGCTTTCGAAGAACGAACATCAAACAACAAAGACAGACCAAGCAATGCTGAGTTCAAGGAGGACAGACAAGAAAAGAACTCACTGAGCATGATCAGAACTTCCAAGAAGTATGGGACAAGATGAGAAGCAATAACATGAGAGTTGTTGGGATAGGGAAGACTATAGATCAACAAACAAATGGCATAAAGAACCTTCTCAATGAGATAGCTAAAGAATATTTTCCCAATATCAGAATTGATCCAGAAATTCAAATTCAAGATGTCCATAAGACACCAAATAGATCTAACCAAATTAGAAACTCACTGAGACACATCATATACAAAATGAATAACAGAGAAACCAAGGAAAGAATTTTAAAAGCAATAAAAGAAAAACACCAAACATATTCAGAGGCAGACCAATAAGGATTACTTTGGATTTTTCAGATCAGGTAAAAAAGGCCAGGAGAGCATGGAACAATATTTTTCAAATACTGAAAGAAAATAATTCTCAGCCAAAGATATATACACTGCAAAACTCAGCTTTAAATGTGATGGGGAAAAATCATACTTCCATGATAAGATCACACAAGCAACATACATGAACACAAAACCAGCTCTACAGAGAACACTCAAAGATAAACTTCATTCAGAGAAACAAGCTAACAACTCTCAAAGCCCATAAACAGAAGAAAGTCAATAATAACATAACTCACTAAAAGATATCCAAGATGGCACAAAATACAGCAAAAATCACAAGACCAGGGACCCAGAATCACATATCTATTCTAACACTGAACGTGAATGGACTCAATGTCCCAATCAAAAGACACAGATTAGCTGACTGAATCAAAAAACAAAATCCAACAACATGCTGCTAACAAAATACACACCTCACAGCCAAAAACAGACACAGATTGAAGGTGAAAGGTTGGCAAAAAGCCTACCAGGCTTGTGACCCAAGAAAGCAAGCCATTGTTGCAATTCTTATATCCAACAAAATTAATTTTGACCAAAAGTTATCAGAAGGGATAAAGAAGGTCACTAACATCATAGGGAAAGGAACAATATATCAAGAGGACGTAACAATAGTTAACATTTATGCCCCCAATTACAACCCTTCCAAATATGTGGAAAAAGTACTCAAGGACATTAAACCACTTATTAATTTCAATGCAATAATACTGGGAGACTTTAATATACCACTATCATCAATAAACAGATCATCAAAGCAAGAAATCAATAAAGATATCTCTAACCTAAACAACTCTATCAATCAATTGGACTTAACAGACATTTGCAGAATATTCCCCTCCCAATTGTTTGAGTTTACCTTCTTCTCACCAGCACAGAGATCCTTTACCAAAATAGATCATTCACAAAACTAAAGTTAGCAAATACAAAAAAGTTGATTAATCCCATGTATCATACAATGGTATGATCTTAACAATTAAAAGCAAGAAAAACAACAGAAAATACACAAATAAATGGAGACTGAATAATATTCTGTTTTTTTTAAAAAGAAAGAAATGACAGTGAAAGAGAGAGAAAGAAGAAATTTTTTAATTTAGATTTTCATGTGACTTCCATTCCTTGGACACTTCGTTGGGTACATGGTTCTGGGGTTTGAGTTCATGTACTTGTGCTTGCCAGGCAAGCACCATAACCACTGAGCACCACTCCAGCCCTGAATAATACCCTCTTAAATGGAGAATGGATCAAAGATGAAATGAGAATAAAAATCAAGAAATTATTGGAAACGAAAGAGAATGATGACACAACATATTGAAATCTATAGGACAGTATGAAAGCATTCTTAAAAGGTAAACTTATAGCACTGAATGACTTCATCAAAAATCAGGAAAGAGCCCAAATAAATATACTTATGCTCCAACTCAAATCCCTACAAAAAGAGGAACAATCTAATCCAAAACCCAACAGAAGGCAGGAAATAACTAAGATTGGAGCTGAAATCAATGAAATTAAGAAAAAAAAAGAATCAACAAAACAAAGAGTTGGTTCTTTGAAAAAATAAATAAGATTGACAGACCCCTAGCCAACCTCACCAAAAGTAAGAATGAAGTGAAGCAATTTAACAAAATCAAACATGAAAATGAAGACATCACCACTGACTCGACTGAAATCCAGAGGATTATTAGAACTTACTTTGAAAAAATATAACTTTCCAAATTTGATAACCTGGAAAATGGACAAGATGTAGCCATATACAACATTCCCAAATTAATATGGGAGAACATTAAAAATCTAAACCAATCAATCTCAGGTAGCAAAATTGAAATTGCAATCAAAGGCCTGCCAAAAAAAGAATAGCCCAGGACCTGAAGGATTCTCAGCAGAGTTTTTCCAGACCTTTGCAGCAGAATTGACACCTCTCCTTAGTTAGCTATTCCATGGAATTGAAAGGGACAGAATCCTCCCAAATACTTTTTATGATGCAAATATAACCCTGATACCAAAACCCAACAAAGACACATTAAGAAGAGAAAACTAAAGACCGAATTCCATGATGAACATCAATGCAAAAATACTTGATAAAATCCTAGCTAATCACATCCAAAAAGACATAAAAAAGATAATAGATCAAGTGGGCTTCATTCCAGGAATGCAAGGCTGGTTCAACAAATGCAAATCAATAAATGTAATTCACCACATAAACAGAATTAAAGATTAAAAACAATATGATCATCTCAATTGATGCAGACAAGGCCTTTGATAAAATTCAACACTCATTTATGCTCAAAACTCTGGAGAAGACAGGGATCAAAGGAAGATACTGTAATTTTGTAAGAGCCATTTATGACAGACCCATAGCCAACATTAAACTTAATGGAGAAAGATTGAAAACATTCCCACTAAATTCAGCAACAAGACAAGGATGTCCACTCTCACCACTCTTATTCAATATAGTACTCAAAACCCTAGCCAGAGCTATCAGACAAAAGGAGGAAATCAAAGGAATTCAAATAGGAAAAGAGGAAGTCAAGCTATTGTTTTTTGCTGATGACATGTCTAGCAGAACCAAAAAGCTCTATCAGAAGACTACTAGAGCTCACAAATGAATTTAGCAAGGTGGCTGGTTACAAGATCAACACTCATAAATCAATAGTTTTACTATACTCCAGCTGCAATTCCACCAAAAAAGAAATCAAGAAATCTGTCCCATTCACAGTAACTTCAAAAAGAATAAACTACTTGGGCATTAATCTAACGAAAGATATAAAAGATCTCTACAGTGAAAACTATCAAACATTTAAAAAAGAAATTATAGAAGACAATGTAGATGGAAAAACATTCCATATTCTTAGTTAGGCAGAATCAATATAATTAAAATGGTCATTCTGCCTAAAGCCCTGTACAGATTCAGTGCAATCCCCATTAAGATACCAATGGCATTCTTCATGGATATAGAAAAAGCAATTCTCAAATCATTTGGAACAGCAGGAAACCCAGAATAGCCAAAGCATTACTCAGCAAGAAAGAGGAAGCAGGAGGTGTTATGATACCTGATCTGAAATCACTGTAAGGCTATAGCGACAAAAACAGCATGGTATTGGTGTCAAAACAGACATGAAGGCCAATGGAACAGGCAAACCCACAAATCTTTAATCATCTGATAGTAGACAAAGGGACCAAAAATTTAGTGTGGAGGAAAGACAGTCTGTTCAACAAATGGTGCTGGATGAACTGGACAGCCATATGCAGACAACTGAATTTAGATCCTTAACTCTCACCCTGCACACAAATCAAATCGAAATGGATCAAAGAATTAGAAATTAAACCAGCAACTATACAATTGCCAGAAGAAAAAATAAGATCAGTACGCACCTCCTTCCTTAGCAAGACTCCCACAGCACAAGAATTAAAGCCAAGAATAAATGAATGGGATGCAATTAAACTGAAAAGCTTCTTCACAGCTAAAGAAGTAGTCAAGGGAGCCAAGAGAGAACCTACAGAATGGGAGAAAATCCTGCCTGCTATGCCTCTGACAGGGGACTAATATTCATGATATACAAAGAATTCAAAAAACTGAACACCAAAACCACAAGTAATCCAAACAATAAATGGGCTACGGAACTAAACAGAAACTTCTCAATGGAGGAAGTCCAAAAAAGCCAAGAAATATATGAGAAAATGTTCCATATCACTAGCAATCCAAGAATTGCAAATCAAAACTTCACTAAGATTCCACCTCACTCCAGTCAGAGTGGCAAAAATGAAGAATACAAATAAAAACAGATGCTGCAGGGGCTGTAGGGAGAAAGCAACACTATCACACTGTTGGTGGGATTGCAAACTTGTACAGGCACTCTTGAGAGCACTGTGGAGACTCCTCAAAAAACTAGGGTTGGAACCACTTTATGACCCTGGATATTTTCCCAAAAGAGCTAGAATTGGCATACCACAGAGACACAGCTACATCAATGATTATAGCAGCTCAATTTACAATAGCTAAACTATGGAACCAAACTAAATGTCCCTCACTGAATGATTGAATTCAAAAGCTGAGGTATATATACACAATGGAGTTCTACTCTGCTATTAGAGAGAATAATATCATGGAATTTTCAGCCAAATGGATGGAGTTGGAAAAATTATGCTGAGTGAAATATGCCAAACTCAGAGACTTAAGGGCCAAATGTTTTCTCTCATATATGGAAGCTAGAGTAAAATCTAAGACAGGATGAAATTTAGCTAAATTTAAATAATAATCCCAACATAGGTGATATTTCACATAAGCAAGGGGAACCATAACTATGAAGGTGAGTGAGAAAGGAGAGAGGCAGGGAAGGGAGGGAGGGATTAGGGGGAGTTATCAGTGCAACTGGGAACTCTCGACTCCCGTGAGAAGCCCAAATAACAAAGGCAGGTAGAAAAACTCAGAAATTTCAAAATTAATGAACACGTATATGCTCATTTCTATCTATAACATGGAGGTAATACAAAGGAGTCATGAGACTTGGGAGTGGACAAAGGGGAGACCGTGGACTAGGATTGACCCTAACGCACTGTGTCAATATCCACGTATGCATGATTGTGTAACAATGACTCCTTCCAATACGTAAGACTATGTCGAACAAATTATTAAAAATGCTCATGAAGGATACAAACTAAGATACGTACGAAAGAGAAGGCAACCTGGGACTCTGGATAGAAAAAAAGTTATATCATAAAATTATCATTTCTTCCAAATTAATATGTGAATTTAATAAAATTTTAGTTAGAATTCCAATAGGGGTGCTTTGTTGACACAAAGGAGGACAGAAGGAAAGGCTAATTAAACAAATGATCCTAGAGCCTATATTTGTGGTTAAGTATCCAAGTATAACTGAGAAAAATATGAAAAAGAAGATTAATAAGAGGAGTAAGGACATGCTTTGACAATTATAGGAACACATCACAATCATCTCTAAATAAAAGAAATATGTTATTTACATAAAATAGACAAGTAAAGAAAATGCAACAGAACAAACAACCCCAAATTAAAAATCTATTTTATATAAGTATCCAATATATGATAAAAATGACACTTCCTCTAAGTGGAAAAAATGTATTAGCAAATGGTGGGAATACAAATGATCAACCAACTGGAAGAAAACAAAACTAGACCTCTGCCTTATATCACTGATATAAATAAATTTCAGTTGGCTAACAGATTGAAATGTAAAATATGTTTTTAAAAATCCACCAAAAACGTCTAGGAGAAGACATGTGGATAAGGCTGAAAAACATAGAAAACAAAAGTAGATATTTTATCATATATGAATTAAAGCAATGACTAAAAACATGGTCAATAACAAATAATTATAAGTTTGGACACATAATTCAGAAGACATATGGGGGTTAATTATACCATGCAAAGATCTCTTTCAGATTGGAAGAAAGGAATAAACAAAAACATTTGGCAGGGGATATGAAGAGGCTATAAAAAGGCGAAGTCAAGTGGTCAACAACATGAAATGATCAACTTAGAAGCAGTTGGGAAAATGCAAATCAAAGTAATAATTAGATACATTTTAACTATGTGTGGTGGCACATATCAGTGATCCCTTGTACTTGGGAGGCTGAGCCAAGACGGTACAAGTTCAAGGCCAGCTTTGGCAACTTCATGAGACTGTCTCAAAATAAAAAATTTAAAAGGGCTGGGGTTGTAGATCAGTGGTAGAGTGCCCCAGAATTCAAATACAACAACAACAAAAAATCATTTAATATCGAACAGTATGGTAAATATTTCAAAGAATTATAATGTCTGTTGTTAGTGAAATGCTGATAAAAATGTGAATTATTTCAGCTTTTGGGGACCGAAATCTGGCAACGTGCATTTCATGTAAACATATGTACCTATTTTGGGGGAAAACACATAATTAATAGTAAATTTTTGAAAGAACTCCCTTTTGTGGTCATAAAGAAGATGAGCATTTCTTTTGTGGGTTTGTGTGTACGTATGCGTGTGTGTGGTACTGGGGACTTAGCCCAGGAGTGCTCCAACACTGAGCTACAGCCCTTTTTAATTTTTATTTTTAAATAGAGTCTTGCCTAGTTACCCAAGCTGGTCTTGAACTTGTGATCCTCCTGCCTCAGCCTCCTGAGTCACTGGAATTATAGGTATGTGCCACCATGCCAGATAAGACAAGAATTTCTGATTACATTTCTAAAATTTAGCATAAAAATTAGGTCCTAGAAAGAGCAATTAAACAGGTAAAATAAGAGAATAAAAATTGTCAGAGAAGAAAAGACATATTTTCAGATAATAAAATTGTTTCTAGAAAAATTGAAAGAATTCACAGAAAATTTACAAGAGAAGTTTAGCAAATTTGCTTAATAAAAAATTAATATATACAATCACTCTTAATTCTAAATGCCAGCCACCAAATGGAAGATAAACAGTTTTAGATTATTCATTTATAATAGCATCAAAGATATTGGATGCCAAAAGTAATTCAGAAAATATGTGAAACCATTATAAAGAAACCTAAGCTGGGCACAGGGGCACACACCTGTACTACCAACGGCTCCGGAAGCTGAGGCAGGAGGATCGCAAGTTCAAAGCCAGCCTCAACAACTTAGCAAGGCCCGAAGCAACTTAGCAAGGCCCAAAGCAACTTAGCCTTGTCTCAAAATAAAAAATAAAAAGGACTAAGAAAGTGGCTAAGTGATAAGTGCCCCTGGGTTCAACCCCTGGTACCAAAAAAAGAAAATTGAACTCCATAAGTAGAGAGATAAGCTATTTTCATAGATTGATAGTCTGGTGCCAATTCTGTACTATTTAACAGATTTGAGACAACCTCAGTCAAAATTCCAACAGATATTTTCTCCTGGAAATTGACAAGTTGATTCCAAAATGCAGATAAAATGTGAAGGGCCAAGAAGACTTAAAATGCTCTCAAAGAATAACAATACGAAAGGGACCTATCTCTATCAGATATCAAGAATTTGCCTAAATCCAAAAACAAAGAGAGTATAGTATTGACCTAAAAAGACAAATGTACCTATTCACTACAACTCATTATCAAGCTTCTTTTTCTCAAAAGACTTATTTCTGGCCCAGTGGGGTGTGACTATTTAAAACCCAATAGATCAGGTTGGAGAGGTGGCTCAGTGGTAGAGCATTTGCCTGACAAGCACAAGGACCTGAGTTTGATCCCCAGCACCACATACGCAACTAGGTGGAGAAAAACAAAACAAACACCAAAAAAAGATGAAATTAAAAAAAAAAATTAACTCTCTTTCTCAAAAAAGAAAAGAAAAATAGATCCTCCCCTATAATTTTCCTAACAAGTTTTCCAAATGATCAACACAGTATATTTTGAACACCCTTGGAGCTCTGGTAATAAGGGGCAAGGGGCAACATCTGTACCTCAGTCTCAAAGTCTGAACCGGTTGCCCTCAACGGGTTTGCCCTGGCCCCACGGAAGGCTAACAACCTTTCTGCTCGCCCAGGTTGTGTGTCAGATACGTGTGTATCTGCTGGGGACTGTATTGGGAAAAGATAGACAGTCACAACAACTTAACTAAGGAGCTTTAATTTTGTCACATACTAGAAAGTCTAGAAGTAGATGGCTCAGGCTGGTGCAGAAGTGACTTAAAATCAACCATCTCAAGAGTCCTCTCTCTTGCTGCTCCACCCTCCTTCCCTTGTAAGGTGTGCTCATGCCAACTGATTCAAGTTCTGGTTACAGTGCCAGACAGAAAGGGGAGGCCGCAGAAAGAAACGTCACCTTTCCAGAAATCTTGGGACTATGTCACATTAACCAGGGAGCTGGTGATTCCTGGTTGCAAGGAAGTCTGAATACATATTTTTTAACCAGACACACTGCTGTCCAAACAGAATTAGGTTTCCGTTAAAAAGAAGTCCACATTAATAGGTAATTAGCATTGTCTGCCGCCAGATCCAGATGTAGCTTATGTCCCTTCCAAAATTCAAAATGACCAACAAATGCACTGTGCCTCTCTTTATTAGCGATAAGCAGTACAGTGGGTAATGATGACTTAGCCCTCATTTTGTAGGAAATACCCCAACATTTCCCAGGGGCTTTTTCATGTCCTCTCTCTCCCTCCTTCCTTCTCTCTTTCTTTCTCACACATACACACAGAACCTTACTAAGAAATCTTAGCCTGTTTTGAACCAAAAAACAAAAGAAGAAAGAAAAAAGTAACAAACCCCATAATTTCAAGAGACTGGTTCTCTATCTTCTGACACCTATGCTATATGCTACTTCCTGTTTACAATAGAATCCATGTGATACCATTAATACAGTGAACCAGCTCCACATTCTGTGGACTAATTTCATAAAAATCAGAGCACTGGCATAACCCTAAGACTCTTCGGTGAAAGTGTATAGCCAATTCTGATAAATGAAAATAAATGATGCCCCTCATATACAGGGATAAACAGAAAAAGTCAAAGGTATTCAGTGGGGATTTGAGATTTAGGATATTTTGATTAGACTTGTTAGAAATAAAATTATTAAAAATCCTGAGATACCATAAAAAAATCAAATGTGTGCCCAGAAGTGAGCGAGCAAGACAGACTTCACTTCTGAAGAAGGTGCACTCATAGGATCTGATGAGCAACCACACTTGGGTGGGCAGTGGGCCTGCTTATATCTCTAACCCAACGCAGTCCTACCCTTCACTCTGATTGGAGGACTCAGAGGTACAATCTTTATATTAGCCAATATAAAATTGGGGAGGGTACAGAAAAGAGCTGTGGGTGAAATGGGGTGTCTGACAAGGAGTTTAATAGTGGATTATCTCTGACCACATGTTTCCCCATCTAAGATGTTTTCCTTTTATACAAGAACCTTAAGACTCATTCTGAAAATGGACCATCGGACTTCTTATTTCTCACAAATCCCCCCTTTTTCTTTTTATACCTTTGGTACCATTTTCATTATAGCCTGTGATATTGGCTTCTGTTCTAGATGTATTAACTTTTTGAGTTGAAAATCAATCATAGTAATGAATTTTCCTCTTTTTAGCAGTTTGGATAGCCAACCCAGTGATCAGGAGCACTTGGTAAGATCTTTTTCAGATCTGTTGAATCTTGGCCGCTTTCCACATCTTGTTTAAAATCAGGTCTGCAGGCTGGAAATGGTGAAAAGTAAATTCTAGTAGGGGGGTTCAGTAGCAAGCAGTTCATTTTAACCTTACCAAAATAAAAAGGGCACGGATAAGTCTTGGATTGATTCAGAACACATTTGTGTATTAGCCACTCCTGTCTCGAGAACTTTTCTTTATAGCTTCAGCCTTAATTACTTTTGATGGAGCTTATACAAGGATATATTTTAAATTACACCACAAGAACCATTGTCTTTTAAATGTCTATGATGGCTGTATTTAAGGTGTTTAAGACAAAGTTGGTCAAAATTGACCTAGTTCCAATCTACTATTAGAATCAGCTAAGATTCCTCAGAGGGTCACTCCTGGGAACTCATGAGAAGCCCTTTAGTTCCTCTGATTTCCTCTGTCAGTGCCATCTGCCAGTATAGGTCAAGGTCTTGCTGACCACATGTGGCTTCTCTGGGAAGCATTAGGGACATCTCCTTTTTCAATGACCCTCCTTTTCGCAGCATGTCACTGGCTGGATTTCCTGTGCTTTAGGGTTATCATGAACCCTGTGATCAGGAGTTTGGATGGCATAGAGGTGCAGGGCCTATAGAGGTGTCCCTCCATTCTCTGGGTCTCTGCCAAAATATTGGCCACTTTTCCTTGGCACTTTTATTTCCTTAACTTTAATCTCCAAGTTTTGGTTTTAAACACCCAGAATACTGTGTTTTAACTTTAATGTGTACACTTTTATAGTGACCTCTTTCATTTAATTAGGGTCAGAAATAGCATTATATTTCATTCGTCCAATAGGTGATGCCTTAACTTGGGTTTTTCTGTTAGAATTAATAGTTCTGTAAAACATAAACAGGCAACAGTTATAAAGTTTTAAAAGGAAAATACAAAATGAAAATAAAAAGGCCAAATAACTTTGAATCAAGAAACATAATTTCTATAACATTAATAAGACTTTGGTGCCATTTTTGCCTCCATAAAGATCCATAAATCTATCAGCTCAGTCACAAGAAACTCTTTTTAAATTTTACTTTCTTTTAAAACTTCCTTACAATCTTACATATCCTTAGTATTTAATTTTGTATTAGATTTTTTTATTTTTTTGAAATCCCAGAAATCTTTATCATAAAAATCTATCCTTTGAATGTGACTTTAAATGAGCTCAGTTGAGCCTAGTTCGGAATCATCCTAACATGGAGTAGGGTGAGAGCCAGAGACTTATCTCAGGTAAGGTGGGGGCGCTTGACCAATAACACAGTATTGAACCTAGACAAGTCTCCCCATTTACACCTTGAAGCAAATCAGCCTGTCCTTATTACAGGTTATAGTGGGATATCTAATCAAAAAGCATTAAATGACATAAACAGACCCCCAACCAGAGTTGTTGTTTCTAAACATATATGAAAGGAAATTATTGCCATAGACAACTTCCGTTTGGAACCACCAACTTGGAAAAGTGCTCTCCTAAGTTTCACATCTCAAAAGATTCTTTTTATACCTGAAGGGCATGAACTCACCCAACATACAAAGAACTGTGTAATACCATCACAATTATACTGATGTCCTTATATTAACTAAGTTTAACCTTTGAAGAAAAATTTAGAATCCATAAGGTGGGGTAGTTATAATCATAGTTCTGACAGGAATCAAAAGGTAGGGGCTGGAGAAATGGCTCAGTGGTTACGGCGCTTGCCCGGCATGTGCAAGGACACGTACACTGCAAAGTGCTGCTAAGACAAAACGGCTGATACTTCGTATTTATAAAGAATAGAATTGTGTTTCCTTGTGACTCTGGAGGTTGGGAAGTTCAAGATCAAGGCACCAGCAGACTCAGTGTCTACTGAGGATCCTTGCCTCTACTTCTAAGATGGCACCTTGAACTCTGTGCTCCCACACAGCTGCAGAGACAGGGCAAAAAGGGAGCCTAAACTAGCTCCATCACCCCTTTTTTTAAGGTACTGGTTATTGAACCCAGGGGTGCTTAACCACTGAACCACATTATGTTTTATTTTTAGAGAGGATCTCACTAAGTTTCTTAGGGCCTTGCTTAGTTGCTGAGTGTGGCCTCAAACTTGAGATCCTCCTCCTTCAGCCTCCTAAGTTGTTGGTTAGAGGTATACTCCATCATGCCTGGCTCCCTCCAGTCCTTTTAAAAGGCACTACTAATACATTCATAAAAGCAAAGTCCTCATGACTTAATCACTTCCCCAAAGGCCCCAACTCTTAGTACCACCACAGTGGGAATTAAATTTGGGGGGACGGGGACATCCAGACAATAGCAAATAGCAAAAGAAACTTCCAAACTGATAGGAAGGGCCCCTGTGAGCAAGTCAGAGGATCAAGATTTAATCATGCAGATCTCCAAAATGTGCTGGAATATCTTGGATTTTCCTTCTCAAGGAAAAGTGGAGGCCTCTTTGGTCAAGAGAGGACTGCCCAACCCAGGAGGATCACCAGGACATTAAAAGCTGAAGAGGCCTGTAATTGGTCATCATTTTAAATTTAAAAAAAATAGCCAAAAGCAAAGCAAGGGGCGAGGCATGTAGCTCACTGGTGGAGCACTTGCCTGGCATGTGCAAAACCCTGCCAATACCACGCAACCAAATCAAAATACAGCCAGTCTTCTCCAACGCAAGGAAAGCCCTTGCCTGCTAAGGAGACCTCATCTACAGGGCAAATGAGTTGGGAAGGCACCATTCTGGCTTTTTCTAGATATCCAGAGATGGCAGCCTCTGCGCTCCTATCTGGTCATGTGGAAACAGCACTGTGCTCCGTCTATGAAATTTCAGAACTAGCAGCAAATATCAGAGCGGGCTCCAAGTGGGCTGCTTTCCTTGTTAGTGTAGCAATAACCTTGGCAACTTTGTCTTTATCTCGGTCCCCCAAGCTATTTTTACACTGGCATGGGAGAACATATTATTTGCAGAAAAGCCTCTGGATCTTATGTCATTTATGCAGGGACAGAAGATGTTTTCAAAGAACCATATTTCTGTAGTATTTTTTGCAACAAAGACTGTACAGCAACGATCTGCCAGGGTGTGTGGGTGGGCAAACAGCCTCCGTTAACTGTTCTCCAGTTCCTCTTTGGCTCTTTGTTTAAATCTCTACTCGAGTTCTTGGGTGTGCCCATACTTAGCTCTTGGATTTTTCTCACGACCACTCTGCAAGCTCTGCGAGTACAGTGCGATGCCTAGGTGTTCCCGGTTCAACCCTTTCCTCCTCGCTGCTGGGTTTTACTGGCCTAGAGCCATGTTCATGCACTTCGGAGCTCTTCCGGGAGATGATCGGGAGCTATGCAGTTGTAGGAGCAGCGCAAGTGTCTCTCGCCTCACTGCGTAAGCTTCCAGTTTGCTGTTCTCTGCAGATGGCAAGACACGATTAGTCAGGAAAGAGATTCACAGAAGGAAACACAATGGGAGGAAAAGGAGCTAAAGGAGGTGAGAAGGACTGGGAAATAGGAAGTAAGGAAGGGGCTTACTGAGTCCCAGCCTGCTGCACAGTTCCTGGGGGGGTCACACACCAGAGTGCCCGTCTTGCAGGAACAGGCAGGGCAGCCCTGTGACACTTGGTTGTCAAGGAGGAGGCCTTGGGGAGCAAGCCCAGCAGGGAATTTCTGCCTGTCCCCACCCTGTGGCAGGATTGCTGACTGAGCAATTCTCTGGCCACACAGCTCCCACCAGGGCTGCTTTAAAACGGTAAACACAGTTGCAATTTAATTGTCTCCTCTAAAAGCTCTGGGTTCCTAAAGTGGCCCATCAGCCTGAAGGAGGTCGGGACCCCTGCAGAGACCCCCCAAAGCCTTCACCAGAGAGGCTTCTGCTTTACCCTGAGTTCTACCTAAGCTTTCTTTCCAAGGAAAAACAATCCCACTGCAGCTAGAGCAAAGGTCACAAGAAAGGATCACAAAAAGACCAGACAGACTAGAAAAGAAGCAAGGAAAGAAGTGACACAAGACCTCAGCGGGGAGGCAGAGGCTGGCCTTGGTGGAGGGCTTGGCGGAGCACAAGGAGCATTTTGATTTATTTTTTTTTTCTAGAGTGGGACATGCAATCATTGGAGGATTGAACACAGTTGTATTATATGATCTTTTTATATTTCTAAAAGATCACTGTAGCTGCTGTGTATAAAGTGGATTGAAGGGGCTGGAGCAGTGGCTCAGCGGTTACGGCGCTTCCCTTGCATGTGCAAGTCCACGGGTTCAAACCCCAGCACCGTACACAGCAAAGTGTTGGAGCAATGAGGGCCACATGAAAAACAAAATGAAATTGATTCTCTCTCTCTCTCTCTCTCTCTCTTAAAATAAAATTAAAAAAATAAAGTGGATTGAAGAGGGGTCTGAATCCAGGAGATATTGGCAGTCTTTGCAAAACTCTGGAGAGGTGTTGATGAGGTTTGGATTAGGGAGTAGCAGCAGGGTTCTAATACAAATAAATACTACATATATAAACATTAGGATGGTGCATGCAACATACACATCATAGTTAATTCTAAAAATTAACTAGTTCTATGCCCTCAGATCTCTGCAGGATTATACCAATTACACTCTTGCAAAAACAATGAAGCAGCTTGCAAACTATTTCTACCCCTGCTTTTGGTGCACAACCATTGTAGCTCATGGGAATTTCTGTTTGAGAAACAGTTCATAGAAATAGGAATTCTGGTACTTAGGGCTGCTTTCTATTTTATTGTCCTAATCTGCATCCGTAATTAAAGGTGATGTAAGGCTGTGTCCCCTGAGCAAGAGCAGCACCAGTTAGAATATTCTGACTCCATTAATGGGCTGGGTTCTGAGTGTTTAATTAGCTGACCATCTGTTCTGCTCAGTCATCTCTTGACAAGGCACAGGCTTCTAATTGACCGCCCTCTTTCTCCAATGTAAACCTCCAAATCCACTCAATGTTCTGTTTTCAGAATGTTAGGGCTAATAGACACGAGGGCCGCCGTGTCACTCCTGGGCTGTAAATCCTTTGCTAGCTCCCCATCGACTGGAGGATAGGCCCTGGCTCCTTCCTGCACTCCACCCCTGCCCTCGTTCCACCTTTGATGGACTGTAACTGCGGAAGGAAGCCCTGCCGTCCACACCTGGTACTTCGCTCTTGCAATTCCCTGTCTTCACAGCCAGCCCTCCCTCTGCTGCGTGTTAGTCGACACTCTCAGCTCAGCCCTCGCTCTCAGCCAAGCCTCCAGCATCCTTCCAGGTCATACGTAGCAAGTGACCTTCTGTGCTTTCAAAGCAGGGGTTCTTCTATGATGCATAGACCCCCCAGGTCGGGTTGGGCACCCCTGCATCTCCCACAGAGGTTACACTATATTCCTGTCCCCACTAAGACATTTCCTTTTCCACTGTATCCACTTTCGTAATGATGTTGCGTGAGCAAGGGTCAGTAAAGGACAGGCCATCGTATCACAAATCAAGGCAGTAGCACCAGCGTGTACTGGTAGTTACTGCGTTCTTCACCATCACGTTCGTGCCTCCAAAATAGTTACACCTCGCAATCTCCTTGATGAGGCAGCAAAAGTTACTAATTTTATTAAATCTCCACCCTTGAATGAACGACCTATTAATATTCTCCTGCAGACCAAAGTACAATGGTGGTCTCAAGAGACAGCACCCGTGTTTGGGCTGTGAGTTGAGCCAGACATTGCCATGTTTTTGTGTCATAGAGTGCGGTAGATTTCTGCTGCTGGATCTATTAATTACTGACAGAGGGGCATCAAAGTCTCCATCTCTAACAGTGCATTCATCTCTTTGTCCTTGAAATTCTTTTTGGTTTTGTTAGGATTCACTGCTGTTGGACTCGTAGACATCAAGGATCATCACGTCTTCTTGGGGGACTGACCCTTCAGCAATGTCCCGTTTAATCCCTGAGCAGTTTCCTTGATCTGAAGTCTGCTGTCTGAAAAGAATGTAGCTCCTTCCGCTTCCTTCCGATTAGTGTTAGCAAGGTGTGACTTTCTCATCCACTTCCTTTTCGTCTCTGTGTCTTTCCAGTGGGTTTCTTACAGACAACACGCAGCTGCACCTTGCTTCTTAGGCTCTCTGACAATCTCGGTCCCTTAACGCCATTCTTGTTTCAAAGAACAGGTGACAGACAAACTAGGATTGAGACTGGGGTATTTGCCAGATGTTTTCTGACAGAGGAACCAAGTGAGCCTGTCACTTCAAGGCAAGCAACCGAGACTGTTTGTTGTCGATGATAAAATTTGAGCTTTCCAGCAACAATCAGAAATTTTGGAAAATCTGAATGTACCAATGTGAGCTTGAGAGCTTTCTGATACGTAAAGACTTTTCTGATGACGTTGGTGGTAATATTAAAGGACGTAACGTTTATGTTGTCTAATATGTACGAACATTTGAGGTGATTGCATATCTATTAAACAAGTATTTTCCAGATGACCAGCACATTATTACAAAATCATCTGTTGTGAAATCCATTCAAAGTGCAAGACAGACCAGTGTATTTAAAGTAATGAGCCTAGCACACACAAGGCCCCGAGTTCGGTCTTCAGCCCTGAAAAAAAAAAAAAGTAATGAGGTCTAAATTACCTACTGCTGTCACCCAAAATAGAGCTATAGAACCCAATGCCGTTCCATTCAAAATCCCAACAGGCTCTCTTTCTTAAAACCTTGACAAGCTGGGGCTGGAGCAGTGGCTCAGCAGTTATGGCACTTGCCTGGCATGCACAAGGACACGGGTTCAAACCCCACCACCATGTACACAATGAAGTGTTGGAGCAATGAAGGCCACATGAAAAACTAAATAAAATTCTCTCTCTCTCTCTCTCTCTCCCCCCGTCCCTCTCTCTCTCTCTTTAAAAATAAAAATAAAAATTTGACAATCTAATTTTAATATCTATATGGAAAAGCAAAGAAACCGGAGTGTCAAAGCAATTTTGAGAAAGAAGTTGAAGAATTTGTTAACTGATTTCAAGAATTACTATTCAACTATGGTAATCAAAATAGTGTAGGATTGGTATAAAGTTAGACATATAGATCAATGTAACATAATAGAGACTCCAGAAATAAATATTCACATATTTGGCCAATAGATTTTGTCAAAGGTGCCAAGCCAATTTAATGAGGTAAAGAGAATATTTTTAGCAAATTATTCCAGAGAAATTAGAGAGTCATTTGTTCAGAAAAAAGCAATCTTCATCTCTATCTTATAATATATACACAAATTGACTCAATACAAATCGTTTAAATCTGAGAGCCGACATCACAAAACTTGTGAAGGCCGGCATGGTGGTATATGCCTGTAGCGCCAACTACCCAGGAGGCTGAGGCAGGAGGACGACCTGAACCCAGGAGTTCAACTCGAGACTTGCCTGAGCAACAACACAGACCCCATCTAAAAAAATAAGCAAGCAAGCTTCTGAAAGAATAAATAGGAGGATTATTAAGGCTGGGTTTGGCAAATATTTCTTAAATTAGACTTACAAAATGAAAATCAATGAATTAATGAACATTAAAATTTTTTCTTCTTCAAAATGTTAAGAAAATGAAAAAGAAAGACACAGACTGGAAGAGAATATTTGACAAATGTATTTAAGAGAGGGTTGACTTCTAAATATGTAAAAACTCTTAACAAGAAGAAGACAACCTAATAAAGAGTAGGCACACGGTTTCCAAGACATATCACCAAAAAAGATTTATGAAAGGCACATAATATACGAAGAGACACGCAGCATAGTAAGTCATTAGCAAGAAAATTAAAACCATACTGAGGGATCACTACACATCCATTCAAATGGCTAAAACTAAAAGACCAACAATACCAGGTGTGTTAGTCAGCTTTCCGTTACTGTAACAAACACGGACATAATCTGCTTCTAAAGAGGAAAGGTTTGTTTGGGCTCACAGCTGATTGGCTTATGGCAATGTAGTACCTCACTGTGTGGCAAGCTGCTCACCTCATGGAAGCCAGAAAGCAAAAGAAAGAAAGGAGCTGGGATCCCAACACCCCCTTCAAAGGCACAATCCCAACAACCTAAGACCTCCCACTGGGCCCACCTCTTACAGGATCCACCACCTCCCCAGAGCACCACGGAATGGGGACTGAGCCTTCAGCACGTGGGCCCTTGAGGGACATTGCAGACCACAATGACATCACTGAATATCAGAAAGGACATAAAGCACTGGCATCCTCTTTCACTGCCGGTAGGAAGTTCAGTGACGTGGCCACCCTGGAAAATAGTGCAACAGTTTCATAAAAAATTAATCATGTACTATCTGGGCCAGCCACTCCATTCCTGGTGTTTACCATGAGAAATGAGCATGTATGTCCACAGAAATGCTAATAAATTCATATTCATAGTGCACTTATGAATTCAAAAAGTATGTGTGCATCAGTAGGGGAAAGGAAAAAATACTGTCCTTTGGAATAATTCTGTTTCTATGTAGTGGAATATTACTCAGCAATGTAAAGGAATGAACTACTGATATGAAATTATTTCACTATACGTATGCTGAGTGAAAAAGAAGTCAGTCAAGAAAGATTATATACTCTATAATTCCATTTAGATAAAATCATAGAACTACCCTGTTAAATACTGTAGCTACTGGTCACACATGGCTATCGAGCCCTTGAAATGTGAGTAGTTCATAGTGAGAAATGCTATAAGTAAAAATTACATATCACATTTTAAGACTTAGAATGAAAAAGAGACTATAAAATATCTCATTAATAGCTTCATATTGATTACATGGATAATACTTTCAATATAATAGTGTATTGTAAATATACTAATTGTATTGTGATTCCATTCTTTTAATGTATTGAGACTTGATTTGTGCCCAACATATGATCTGTTCTGGAGAATATTCCATGTACTAATGAGAAGAATGTGCTTTCTGCAGCTTTAGGATGAAACATTCTATAAATGTCTGTTAGGATTATTTGAGCTATGATATGGTTGAACTCAGATATTTCTTCTTTGAGTTTTCTTTCTGGATGATCTATCCATTGAGGAAAGTGGGGTATTGAATCTCAACCAATATTGTATTGGAGCCCTTCTCTTCCTTTAGATCTAATAATGTTAGCTTTATGTATTTGGGCAGTTCATTTTTATGTGCATACATATTTACAATGATCAGATCTTATTGCTAAATTGATCTTTTTATCAATATATAATAACATTCTTTGTCCCTTTTTACAGTTTCTGATTAAAAGCCTGCTTTATCAGATTATGACTGTGGCTACTCCTGCTTGTTTTTGGTTTCCGTCTGCATGGTATAAATTTTTCCAACCCATCACTTTTTGTCTAAGTGTATCTTTACCAGTGATGTGAGTTTCCTGTATGTAGCATGTAGTTGGGTCTTGTTTGTTTGTTTGTTTGTTTCATCTGTTTGGCTAGTCTGTGTCTTTTCATTTACATTCAAGGATATTACTGACAGGTATGAACTTCCTCCTGTCATTCCGTTGTTTTCTCTTTATATAATCTTTGTTCATTTCCACCTGTCATTATTTCTTTGTGATTTGATAATTTTCTGTAGTGATAAAGGTTGGTTCTCTTTTCTTTCTCTTTCATGTATCTGTATTTCTAGAGAGATTTGAACATTCGTGCTCTTTCATGGTAAGAGTTATAATTGTCATCCTTTTGTTTCTAGTGTAGGGCTCCCTTGAGCATTTCTTATAGAGCTGATCTGGTGATGATGAATTCCCTAAGTTTCTGCTTATCTGGGAAATTTTATTTCTTCTTCACTTCCATATTTCCAATGGATAGTTTCTGGATATAGTTTGTTTTTTGTTTTTGTTTGTTTGTTTGTTTGTTTGTTTAAGAGAGAGAGAAAGAATCAATTGAATTTTATTTGTTTTTTCATCTGGCCTTTGTTTCTCTGACACTTGTTTGTGTTTGTGGTACCATGGTTTAAACCTGGGTCCTCACGCATGCCTGACAAGCATTCCAACTGCTGAGCCACCACTCCAGCCCAGTGTATAGTATTCTTGGTTGGCATTCTTGTTTTCCTTTGTCCTGTTTTCTTTCAGGACTTTGAATGTATCATCCCATTCTCTCTTGACCTGTAAAGTTTCTGCTAAAAAAAATGTGCTGCAAATCTAATGGGCATTCTGTGATATGTGACTTGACTCTTTTCTCTTGCTGCTTTTAGAATTCTTTGAAATCTTTCATTTTTGCACCATCAACCACAGTCTCAAGGCTGTGGGATGGGGAGGCGGCCTTGCCTGGCTCCGGTTGGGGCTATTACATGGTAGTATGTGTGTTTAGTAGCCGTGTTTCTGGATCTGTGGAATGCAGATAGGATCTTCCCCAGCTCCTGAGGGTTAGGTGCAAGTGATACCAGGCCTTTTTGCACCAGCAGCCACAATCCCAAGACCATAGACGGGGGGACCTTCCTCAGGTCCTTCAAGGCAAGTGCAGGGAGACTTAGACTTGCGGCTCTAGATAATGCTGGTCCTAAAGCTGCAGGGCATTGAAGGCTCTCTTGTCTATCCTCTGAGGTGTGCACCAATCCAGGGGGCTGGCTGCTGCCCCTAAAGTGGGATGGGATTTGGTGGTGGCTGTTGTAGTAGCCTGGCTTCCGGGCCTGGGTGCATGGGCAATGTGATTCATTCTTTGAATCCGAGCAGTCACTCATAGACCTGCCAGCCTGAATTTAAAGCCTGTGAGGACTTTGGAATTCTGCTGTTAGAACTGCTGCTCCTCTGCCTTGGTGGGAGTTACTGGCATTTCCTGCTCAGCTTTCCCAGCAGTGCAGAGCCCTCCACCCCCAGGGAGCAGGATGGAGCTGCAGATTACTTTGTTCTTCTCTCCTGGTTACCTTTCGGACTCAAGGTCCAGCACTTGCTTGCTGATCTGAGTTCTCGCTCAGTGACTCTTCTTGAAATACAGTTGTGCCTTCGTCATCCCCGCTCTTCTCTGTAACTGAGTCATGCACAGTGCACCTCTACTCAGCCATCGTGGCTTCATCTCTTTGTTTTACTTTTATCTTGATCCCAAAAATCCTTTGGGAAAGCCTCTCCTAGAACATTTGTCAAATGAGCGATCAATCAAATAAAAAATAACACAATCGTACCCTGTTGTAGTCAAACTTTAAAGCCTAGCAAGGTGAAACGATATCTGAGGATCTGACAAGAAATGACACAGGCCATTTATTTTGGAGGAATTCTATGATGTTTATACTCTTTGGGTCTAAACTTAATGGTAGCTAAAAATGATGATTGCTATTGGCCATGATGTAAGATATAACTGATTAATTCTGAAATGATCTTTACCATTGTTTAGGCAGAGATACCATAAACCAGATGAGTAAAGAAACAGGCAGCTGAAAACATCTCCGCAGAGAGTTGACTTAATCAAGTTTGGAATTTCAAAAGCTCCAAGGGATTAAGAATAAGAGTCATTTCTTTTCTATGTACTCAGAGCATGATGCTTCCTTTCAAATATGAATCCACCTACACAAAACTTATTCAAGCCTCACTTAATGCAAGGAGTCCTACCTACCGAAAAAATCTCCCTAAAAATCAAACAGGTTGAGTTCTTCAGAGGGAAGGTGTGTGGCGGCAGTCCCCAGATCTGGCCCCCATCGTTCGGCCCCATACGAATTGTTTCAGGCTCTGGCATCCCTACTCTCACTTCGGAGTTTTATTTTCGGGGTCTTCTCTCTCAATACTCTGTGTCTACCTTCTCTTTCCTGATTGTGCCTCTATTTCCAACATTGTATTCAACAGTACGCAAAGTATGAAAAATAGAAGACATAGCTCCTGCTCACTGCTACTGCTGAATCCAGCTGAGGATGTAAGTCATTGCCCATGGAGCGATTTGCAAAGCAGTAGTGCATAGATAATATCGTATATTAGCAAAGCAAAGTACAGAAGAGTCCTCAACGTATGGTGAGGTTACATCTTGGTAAACCCGTCTTAAGTTGAAAATATCGCTAACTCAAATATCCTTTGAAGACACCCAATCTACTGGGCTTCCTAGCTCAGCGTCACTGTACACTATATAGGGTGGGCAGTTTCCCCTCCTGACTTGGGGTGACAAGGAGCTGCCGCTGCCCAGCATCATGAGACAGTATCTCACTGCACAACTCTAGTCCAGGAAAAGTTCGAATTCAAAATCTGAAGGGTGGGTTCTGCCGAGTGGATAGCACCTCTGTGCCATTGTAGAACTCAGATATCATAAATCACCCTTGTAAATTAAGGACCATCTGTGCTAATCTCCAACATAAAACAGAACTCAACTCATATCAGCTAAGCTAAACCAGAACAGTTTTCAGGTATACTGAACAGCTTTATTAAAACATTACATTCATAATGTATGAGGATCCAAGGATCAATAAGAGGAGGTGATAAATGGATTTGATAACTTTACTAACTTTTCTAATTAACACCAAGCTGTCATTTAATGTTTGGGAATAGAAAATGCCACATAGGCTTGGAGCAACAGCACGCGCCTGTAATCCCAGAGGCTTGGGAGGCTGAGGCAGGAGGATTACAAGTTCAAGGCCAGCCTCAGCAACTTAGTGAGAGCCTGTCTCAAAATAATAAATAAAAAGGGCTGGGGGAGTAACTCAGTGGTAAAACACCTCTGGGTTCAATCCCCAGTACCAAAAGAAGATGCCACACAGGAGATGCTGAAGAACAGCTTTGGGAAGTTGATGTTATTGAGGCATCTCTTGTGGTTAGCTCCTCAGCCTGGCCACTGGCCTCTCCCCCTGTGTGTGTGTGTGTGTGTGTGTCTGTCTCTCTCTTTAACCTGTTTTTACAAAGATCCTTGCATGTAGTGAAATATGTATTTAATACACCTAACTACTGAACCTTTCTTGGTAATAGAACTGTCCAAGAAAATATAGAATACCAACTGGAAGTGAAATTTAATTATAGATTCCTGCTTTACCCTGTTCTCCCCAAATTCTGAAGAGACCAATGCCCAAATCAAGGAACATAAAGCTCCTAAGCAGCATAAACTTATCAATTAATGTTCTGTAAACATATTTCTTTCCCAGTAAAACTACTTTAAAATAACAGTGCTCTAATTACTGGCTATCACCAGAACACATCAGAGGGCTGGAAAAACTTGGCTTTACTCCCCGCTGCAATCAGCCAGCTTCATGAAGCCGTCTGCCTAATAATTATATGGGTTTGATAACATAAAAATCATAGGCATTACAAATTGCACACTCTCCAGAGGGACTGGAGATTTGTATCATTTCATAAGCCAAAGGGAACAACATGACTTGGGTTTAGCTCAGACACTGGGGTTGCCTAAACAGTTAAGTCACACAATTCGCTGGTGATGCAAGAGACAAAGCCGTCTCAGCCCTGCTTGGAGGGATCACAGGAGTGTGCATGCCTGAGCCCTTTAATGTTTTCCTCCCTCGCACATGGTTCAAGTCTGAGCAATACAGAAATAGATTTAGAGGAGCTGGAGCGGTAGCTCAGCGGTTGCCTGGCATGCACGGGTTCAAATCCCAGCACCACATACACAATGAAGTTGGAGTGACAAGAAAAACTAAATAAGATTGATTCTCTCTCTCTCCTCTATCTCTTTCTCTCCTCTCTCTCTCTATTTTCTTCTCTCTCTTTAAAAAAAAGAGATTTAAACATTCAGAGTCTATAGCATACCTTTTGGGTTTTTTTAAAAAGATAGAAAAGGAACAGGGAGGAGAAAGAAAATGCATTGAGTTTAGTTTCTGTGTGTCTGTCATTGCTCCAACACTACATGGTGTACGTGGTGCTGGGCTTTGAACCCACGTCTTCGCATGTGCCGGGCAAACTGCTGAGCCACCGCTCCAGCCCCTATATTTGGGGTTTTTATAATAAGAAAAATAGTACTCATTGTACGAAATGGAGAAATGTATAAAAAGAAAACAAAAAGCCACTAAAATTCCCAGTCTCTATATTACTAATTATTACTAAATGGGTTTATTTTTTCCAATTTTTCATAACTCTGTTTTGGATGTGGAGATAATTTGGCACCATTTGGGTGCAGCCTCTTCTTTTTCTTTTTCACTTACCTTAAACCTGTGAACATTTTCTGTGTTCACTATAATCTTGGTAAATGGCCAGGAATGGTGGTGCTCACCTGTAATCCCAGTGGCTCCGGAGGCTGAGGCAGGAGGATTGTGAGTTCAAGGCCAGCCTCAGCAACTTAGCCAGGGACCTAAGCAACTTAGTGAGACTATGTCCTAAAATTAAAAAAATAAAACGGGTTGGGGCTGTGGCTCAGTGGTTAAGTGCCCCTGGGTTTAATGAATGCATGGTATACCTCCGCACCCCACCCCAAAAAAAAACAAAAAACAAAAACTTGTTAAATGTACTTTTGGTGAGTTTATTTCCACTGCAAGTGCTAAGAGAGCACCATGAGGTCACTTTTCCACCATTGGAAGTATGTGATAAGCGCAAATTTATTCTATGACCTGGGACTCAGATCTCTGAGGAAGCAGGGGCGTGGTTCCCTTATTGACATGGCCATGTCTACGGGAGTTTTTTAGAAAATAGTCCTGTGACCTACAGAGAGTAGAACCATATTTACACCTCTTAACGCCACTAACAAGCTATTTTCTAGATCACTCCCATTTACGCTCCACTGGCAAAGTAGAAGTCTGCCCACTTCTCTATACCATTGGTCCCATTGAGTATTAATGTTTTTAGGGTGAGATGATATTTCAATATTATATTGATTTATGTTATTGGATGACTAGTGACTTTGAACACTTTACTCCTGGGGTAAACTCTTGATGCAAGATGTATAAGAATAAATTCTTCTAGAATATTTCCTTCTAAGTTGACCTGGTGAACTCCCCTTTAGCCAATTCTGTATATGAATATGACAATTCTTCAGTTTTCATTCTTAATTTGAAGGTTGTCTTTCTCTGACTGAAAAACAATACCATGTAGGGTTAAGGATGTGGTTAGGGACGTAGCTCAGTGATAGAGCTCTTGCCTAGCATGTACAAGGGTTCAAACCCCAGCACTGTGAAAGGAAAAGAAAACCATAGTGTTTGTGACGTTAATTTATGGCCTAAGGGCTGCAGCGGTGGCTTGGTGGATGGAGTGCTTGCCTGGCATGCATGAGGATCGGGGTTCGAACCCCAGCACCACATACACAACCAAGTGTCAGAACAACATGAAAAAAATAAGTAAAATTAATGCTCTCTTTTTCTTTCTCTCATTCTCACACACACTTTAAAAAAAAATAAAAAGGAAAACAAATTATGGCCTAAAGCAAATTCTTCAGGAGAAAATAGA
>PVKS010029483.1:0-25321 GCA_004027875.1 Aplodontia rufa | reverse complement strand
CTCACTAAGTTGGTTAAGGTCTCACTAAGTTGGTTAAGGTCTCACTAAGTTGCTTAAGGACTCACTAAGTTGGTTAAGGTCTCACTAAGTTGCTTAAGGTCTCACTAAGTTGCTTAAGGTCTCACTAAGTTGCTGAGGCTGGCTTTGAACTTGAACTTGGAATCCTCCTGCCTCAACCTCTTCAGCTGCTGGGATTACAGGCTACGCGCCACCCCACCCAGCCTGACATCGCTGGATCTTTAGCTGCAGCTGTGGCAGCCCTGTCCAAGCTCCGTTCACACAGAATGCCCCATGATGGTGGTCGTTTGGGGGGCTACTTTTTAAGTATAGTAAAATCAGGATTTAAGAATGACATGGTGTGCTTTCCTGCTTTGTAAGTAGAAGTTGGCTGCGATTGGAGAGTGCTGCTGGAGGGGTCTCTACTAGTTTTCCTAACTTCTGAAGCTCTTGGTTCCCACCCTCCTTGGATCTATGTTGTTTTGAGTCACTGTTTGAGATGAGGAAAGTTGGAGAAATAATTGAAATATATTCAAATTAGAAGGTTAGCAAGGAAGCAAGTTAGGAAGGGTAGGGTTTCCCAATGGGTAGGTCAGGGAGCTTTTCCAGGAAAGGTAGGGAGGGGCAGGACACGGAATTGGCCTGAAAAAAGAATAAAGAATAAAGAAGGAGGAGAGGACTGTGCCAGAGGGCGTGGCCATGCGAACTGCATTGGAACCTCCCCAAGCCTGACTGACCCCTGGCACCGTGAGAACCGCAGAGGAGGCGGAGCCTGCCGCAGCCACTCCTTCCGCGGTGGGAGGCAGTGTCCCCAGCGCAAGCAGGACCAGTCTCTGCAAAAGGTTAGGGTGACCTGGCCCCTTGGCCTCCCTGGCTGGGTGTGGAGGAGGAGAGCTGAGCAGGGAGTCATGTTTTGAGGTCTCCGGGGAAACGGACTCAGCTGCACGTAGGTGGGGTGAAGGCAAGTCCCCAGCATGCCCAGACAGGACTGGGGCCTTGTCACGCTGGGGAACCGGAGGGAGCCTGCCCAGCCTCCAATATCACGTTGTGTTTTGATGTTTTTAAACCTGTTTTCACAACTTAGAACCAGCATGTATTTACTTTTTTGCCTCGCAAGAGAAAAAGGAGATTGCTTAGGGTTTTTCATGTGATGGCCTCTCAAAAACTTAAACGGTGATAGTTATGTTATTAACCAGCCCTCACCGAACCGTGTATCTCTCTCGGTAGGATGAACCTTAACAATTCAGCACTCGAGTCCTAAATTGAGAGGGCGGATGTAGCCATTACCCCAAATGTCAAATATCTCTTAGTCTATTTGATGTAGAAAGCAAGCACCAGTAACTTTTTAAAAAGGGAGAGAGAGAGAGAATTTAATTAGTTTTCATGTGGCTTTTGTTGCTCTGACACTTCATTGCTGGGGTTCGAACGCCCTTGAACGTCCTGGCGTATGCCAGTCAAGCCCACTAAGTGCAGAACCACTGCTCCAGCCCCACTAATAACTATTTTAACAAAGTAGTGAAATTAGCACGTATCATTTTTGAAACTGATCTTCTGGATATATAGTTTCTGTATCTGATACAAAGTTCAAAAAGAGCAAAAGTGTGGGCAGTGAAAGAGTCTCTCCCCTACCCTGTTTTGAGCTGCCCTCGGTAGAGCGTGGGCTTTGTTATATCAGTGACAAGCTGCTGGGTACATTGCCCCTGTTCTTGTCACTCAACAAAATACTTATCGTATCTCGGTGTAGTGATCGGTTCTTGGCAGCTTCCCGGGGCTCCGTAGCTTAGCTGCCCCATCGTTTAACCTGTCCCGTTAATGGACGTTTGCAGTTGGAAAGGTTGCATATCGAGGACGTTCACTGCGGTTATTCAAAATCATACACAGACCGAGCATGCACACAGTGGGGCTCTGGGAACTGCAAAGTGGAACTGCTGGGTTACAGGCTAACAGTTTAATTTTGGGAAGACCTGCCCTGTCGTCCTCACGTTCCGGCCAGGGACCCGTGTGTTCACGCTCCACCACCGATGTGGCACTTTATCCAGCTGTTGTATCTTAACTTGTGTGCTGGATGAAATGGAGCCTTGTTACGGTTTAATCTGTGTCCCTCTGACTGTGAGGGAGACTGGAATTGGCTTTTTATTTATACATTTTTTTTCTTTAAAAAGAGAGAGGGAGACACAGAGAGAGAGAGTATCAATCAATTTTATTTTATTTTGTTTTCAGTCTGGCTTTTGTTTCTCTGACACTTCATTGTGTATGTGGTGCTGGGGCTCAAACCCGGGACCTCACACATGCCAGGCAAGCACTCCAACCGCTGAGCCACTGCTCCAGCCCCTATTTATGCTTATTTTAATATATAAATTCTTGCAAATTATTTTGTTACTAGGTCATCCTAAGGAAAATCAAGATGGGTCACAGCATTGTGATGGGGACTTGCTGGGGCTGGGCTTGGGCTGTCAGTCATGGGGCACTCGAGCCCCCACACCCGGGTGCCCGCCTTGGCTCCAGGACCTGTCAATGGTGCCACTCAGTCAGAGAAAAACCTAAATTTATTGAGAAGAATGTGGCCCTGTGCTTCCTGAGTGGGGAGGAAAAGGACGGGCTTCTCTTCAGCTGATTGGCTTGAGAAGCCAGCATGAGGGTCCCTGCATTGGGAGCTCAGGGCCATAGCCCTCCCTGTTCCTGACTCTGGCGCCTGCCACCCATCTCCATGGGGCAGTCAGAGGGGATGGACCTGAAACTGTAAGCCAGAGCCTGATGGCCCCCACTCAGCCCTACCAGGGATGGCCCATGACAGGCTCAGAGGTCCCCGCCCCATGTCCTGCCCCTGGGAACCTGTCTTTCTCTGCAGGGCAGTGGCCCCTTTTGGGAATGGGCTTTCTTGCCTTCATCTGAGATGAATCCCAGTGTCACCACCTAGGACAGGCCCTCCGTTCCCCTCTGCCAGAGCACCTTCCCACCACTAGTGGAGGCAGAGCCCACGGGTTGGGTCAGAAGTGCCCATGACACCTGGCTGACGCTTCACACAGGCCGAGCATCTTGCGTTCACTTGCTGTGGCCACGACCTGAGTCAGGACTGGTGATGCCATTCTGCGCGTGCGGAAGCTGAGGCGCAGGGGGACTGAGCAACCGTCACTTGTGGCAGAGGCCCCAGGCCAGTTTGCTGCTCAGCCGCCCACTGTGGACACAATCCCATCACTGCCCTCAGCCGCGGCCAAGCCACCTGGATGGCCCCTGGAGAAATGCCCCGGGTTGACTGGATGGCCCCACAGCAGCGGTGGGAAGAACACTCAGAGCGGAGCGCTCCTGGCGAACTCAAGCGCGGAGGTCAAGAGCTAAGATCGCCATTCGGGGACCAAGCTGTGACTCAAGTCTGGGCCAGTCTAATGGAGTATCCCCAAGGATGCCGGTCCCAGGCTGGAGAAGGGCACAGAGCAGCCGTGCTGGGAAAGGAGCTGTGTGAGGCCCAGCTTCATCTGAACGGTCTGCGGTGAGTGGTGCTCACACTCACTCACACTCGCCCTTACACATAAATACTCTCACACACATACCTGGCCCTGCCTGCTCCTGGCCACGCCTCACCTGGCCTCACCTCTGCTGCCTCCTCTCCCCTGGGATGTGAGCCCTGTGGCTTTGGCAGGGACTCGGGGCCTAGACCTGTGTCTGCAGCTGCCGGTGCTACTGAGCACCCCAGCCACCACTGGATGAATGAAGGATGAGCCAGGCGGGCTGAGCCTGGGTCCCTCAACAGCCCTACACCACCCTGCGAAGGCTGGAGCCACTGAGGGTAAAGTGGGGTCATCAGGAAAAGCCCTCCGCCTGTACCAAGGTAGCAAACTACCTGACACGCAGCGCAGACAGGCACCGCCAGCGACCCCACAATGACTAATCAATCACCTACAAGCGGGTAAAGAGGGGCTGAGTGCTGGGTGATCCGGCCCTGCCAGCGTCATCGAGCACTGCTGCTCGTCAGCCACTGAAGGCCAGGCCTGGTAGCCTCCAACCACCTTGTCCTTCACGCTTCAGGACGACGAAGCCATCTGCCAGGGAACCTGGGTGGAACCGGGCCAGGGTGTCTCTGGCAGGCGTCCCTCGGGACGATGTGGCCCACAGACCTGCCTCTCCCTGCGAGTGTGGTTGGGCACGGCGCCCCTGCCCCCACCCCGTCACACCCGTCTCTGTCGGCTTGGCTAGTTATGTGTGCTTGGGAGCTGCGAAAGCTTGACATTTTCTTGATAAACTTAAATTTAGCAGCAGGAAAGTGAGTTCCGAACGGCATATGCAGCAGAGATGCTTCCAGGAAACCTCTCAGGAGCGTGATCTCCCTTGTGCCCGGCCAGGTGTGGGCGGATGGAGCCACCAAAGGCTAGCCATGGGTCGACGCCAGGGCCACAGTCTGCGCCTGACGAGCCCAGGGCCACGTGCTTGTGTGACCACTCATTTTTAGGTGGACTAGGCGGTTATGACGCAAGGACAGTCACAGGGAGGACATGGGCTCATGTCAGTGTCTCAAGCGGTCATTGTCTCGAGTCAGGGGCAACCTGGTGCCCAGGGTCTGCAATGGGTGGATCATCTCTGCAGGAAGTGGCTGTGGACCTCGATGCTGGGCAGGGAAGCAGGAGGCGCAGACGCCCCGTTAACCCCTGTCCAGAGTGGCAGGGGCCGTGGCAGAGCCCAGACAAGGAAACCTGCGGTTGTCTCAGCGTTTCTACCACCGAACTTTGGGGACGCTGCTTCAGCTCTTCGCTCCTGCTTCCTCCCTGAGAACCTTGGGGATGGAATGAGAGAGCTGTACAAAGCCCTCTCTCCAGGGCCTGTGTGTTCCCCTCCCTAACTTCCTGGTCACCATGGCTGTGTCCCTCCATCCTCCTCTGCCCATCAGTGTTGGTTTCCGAGGACTACTGTGACAAATTACCACAGCCTGGGGTACAGAAACTGAAACGTAGTCACCCACAGACACGGACGCCAGAGGCCTGAAGGTGGGGTTCTGCAGGGCCACGCCCCCTCCTGCGACTCTTGGCAGCTCCAGGCCTTCCTTGATGTGTGGCCACACCACCCCAAGCCCTTCCTCCATCCTTGATTTGGGTAACATCTCCCCGTCTCTCCATGTGGCAGTGCCTGGCATTGGGTTTAGGGCCCACCCTAAATCCTAGATAATCTGCCCTTGAGATTCTTTGCAACTGCAAAGACCCTTTGTCCAAACAAGGTCACATTCACAGGCTCTGGGGACTAGGACATGGCATGGCTTTGGGAAGGAGGCACCCGGGCCCACCCTCAGCTAGGCGGTGGAGGGTGGGGGGGAGAGGAAGGTGGGGAAGGCTCCAGATGGCCTCGGGAAGGTTGTTGGGGTCAGTTTTCAGCAAGGAAGTCAGAGAAGCCCCGGCTGCTGCCCGTGATCTGCAGAGTGACACTTGAGAGAAGGTCGGTTGGTTCTGTTGTGTGCATAGCTTCAGCTGATATAGAATAAAATACACGCAGAGAGAGATGGAAAAGAGGAGCCTCGGAAATGCTGGTTCTATTGTGGATTTCTTTTTGAAAAAGAAAACTGCATTATTTATTATATTATAAAATCTGACCTTAAAAGGAATAATACGGGCTCAGTTTTAGATTTTTAGACCACTCAAAAAAATAAAAGAGAAAAATCACCCCCAAATTCTGCTCTGCTGGTGCCTGATTTCACAGGATGGCCTGTTTTCCTTCTGCATGTTTTTCTGGGCATGTGGAGATGGGGGACCTCCGCCTGCCAACTTTCCTCCTGTCTCTGGGTCAGTAAGCTCTGCGGGACCCCTCACAGCAGCCTGTCCTTGTGACTGGCTCTCATGTTTGTCCCTCGCTCTGGGTCCTGGACCTTAGTTCCTCTCCCCCGCTGTCCACATGACAAACTGCTTTCAAAGGCAGGACACTGCCCTCTTGCACGGGGATTGTTGTCTTCTTGGGACAGGCGACGCCATTGCTATCCCAGACCAGCACTGGGGAGCAGCTGTCCACGCACCTGCAACGCTGCCCTGGGCAGCCGGCTCAGCCTCTCTGTGCCTCTGTGTCTGAGAACGCACTGGGGCCTCCCTGGCTGGCAACTCGGGGCAGTAACTGCAGGGTCTCCTGTGTTGTGTCCCCTGCTTCCCTGACACAGGCCATGTTCGAGCTGGTCACCTCCGAGGCCTCCTACTACAAGAGCCTGAATCTGCTGGTGTCGCACTTCATGGAGAACGAGCGGCTGAAGAAGATCCTGCACCCATCCGAGGCACACATCCTCTTCTCCAACGTCCTGGACGTCCTGGCCGTGAGCGAGCGGTGAGTGCTGGCACTGGGCAGTGCCCCTGGCCCTTCGTCTGTCTGAAGCTGGCAGCGATGCCTGTCCGTGGGCTGCTCTGCTTTTGATTATTTGGAACTTTCCTTAATGAAACATAATCGATAATGATGTAAATCTAAGGATCCAGCGCCCCTCCCAGTGGGGTGGCCAGGTCCCTGCCCACCAACCGTGCAGCCCAGAGTCTTCCTGGAGCTGGGGCCTGGAGGACCCTCCCACCCTGAATTGGTGCCAAGTCACGTCAGGCTCTCTCATGCATGGAGTGCACAGTGGTCCCCTGAAGTCCGTCCTTCATGTGGGTCCTTGGCCAGTCCCTTGGTCACTGGGGGTGCCTCCTTGAGAAATCCACCCTCCTGCAGTTCAAAGCCCCTGCTTGGTGCCAGTGGGCCAAGACCCTCTGCCTGCAGTGCAGGGCCTGGCCTGCCCCCCCACCCAGTGTGCAGTGGTTGGGGACGCAGTCATAGGAACTGAGCTTATGGCTGGGCCTGGCTGAGGTAGGGCTGAGCTCAAGTGCAGGAGAAAGAGTCCTCCATTGATTCATTCAGAGAAGTGAATTCCTGTTGTATGATTGGGCTCGAAGCCCCTTGCTGTTCCACCGCAGCCCATGCAGTTTCGCTGCTAAAGGCAGCACGGGGATGAGCTGAGCCGGCGCTTCGCACTCAGACATGAGCCCAGGCAAGAGAGGACGTGGCGGTGCCCTCTGCACCGACTCCCACCTGCGCCTGCAGGCCCTGCTCCCCGAGGCAGCCCCATCTGGTGGGCATGGAGGCACGTGTGGCCCATGAGACCCCAGAGACCCCCGGCCTCTGACACTGCTCTTCTTGTCTGTGCTGTGCAAAATCCAGATGTGCAGAAGTAAAGACTGTATCAAGAGCCCTGTGCGCTGGCTCCTGGCTCCAGCAGTGATGGGCACAGGGACCACTCTAGGTTCACCAGGCCCCAGCCCTTCCACCACCCAGGGACCATCCTGAAGCAAATCCCCAGGGTCACCTTATTCCATCTGCACCTGGGAAACAGAGAGGGATCCATCTTTACCTGATGCCATCGTCCACCTAAGCCTAATTCCTTCACGTGCCCATGTGTGCCACCAGGGTGCACATTCTGAGCCCATCTCCCGGCCCTATGCGCTGCTTTGTCCCAGCCAGGGCAGTGTCCCTAGCTGCCACCCCGGCGCCCTCAGCCCTACCGCTGCCTCTTGCAGGTTTCTTCTGGAGCTGGAGCACCGGATGGAGGAGAATGTCGTCATCTCCGACGTGTGTGACATTGTGTACCACTACGCAGCCAACCACTTCTCCGTCTACATCACCTACGTGAGCAACCAGACCTATCAGGACAGGACCTACAAGCAGCTGCTGTGAGTGTCCCCTCCATGCTGCAGGACGGAGGCTGTGACCTTCACCCCTGCCCTCACTGGTCCCAGACTGGTGACAGTGCCCAGACCTGGCACATTGTCAGGGCCTTATGGTGTCACTAGAGGACCCTTAGTCCAGCAAGACCCTAAGTGAGTCAGTCATCGCCCCCAGGTGGGGTCAGGACAGCTGAGCAGAGCTCTGTGAACTCAGGAAAGAGGGTGAGGCCGAGAGCAGGATTCCAGGGCCAGGAGCTCAGACAACAGGCGTTGAACTGGCATGAAGGCAGGGGCTGCCCAGCGGAGCCCCGGTCAGCTGCTGATCCAACCATGTCATAAACCTCTCTGAGGTTTCGGTTGCCAGTCAGCCTCGCTCCTTTTGAGTTCTTTGCACTGGTCACATTTAAGTTGCTGGGGTCAGCGAGGGAGGCACACCACTCTCCTCGGAAACATCAAAGGACTTTCTGAATGGTGACCGCGCAAGTCAGAGAAAGGCAGAACTTCCAGCAACCCTTATTTGGGAAGGAAGGCTGGGATTGCTGTCCAGGACACACACAGGCTGGGGTGGCCTCTGGTATGTCCTGAGAACAAAGGCAAGATCGGGGATTTATTAGGACGGAGAAGTCCCTGCATGTGGAGGGAGCTGGCAGGCCCTGATCAGCAGTGGGTACCATGCCAAGCTGCTCTTAGGGTCACAGTTCCGTGGACAGTGGCTAAGAAGAGAGACAGGGCAGCTCCTGAGACCAGGGCTGGTGACCCGAGTTTCCCCCTGTGGCCTCTCCTCTCCATTTTAGATGGCATGACAGGAATGCTGCCCTGTGTGCTCCATGTCCGTATGGTGTCTGGGGTCACACGTGGCTGGCTTTTCTGTCGAGCCGTGGGGGTCCACGTGGGTGTTTTGAAGTTTGAGCACGGAGGCGGAGGCGCTCTGGTGTTTTGCATTGCTTGGGAACTGGAATTTGAGGGAGTCAGGAGGCTGCTCCTGAGATCAGGCATTGAGGGACCGGCATCCGGCAGATAAGCACCATGCACCGCGGAGCCCTGGAGTCCCCTGGGCTCACAGGGTGAGCAGGTGGGCCGAGGAGCAGCAGGCAGGGCATGGCCATCCCAGCTCGCAGCCCCAGGACCTTTGGCTCATTGCCAGGGGCTCCTAAGCCGCTTGTCGGCACCGTGCCCCAGCCTGCCTGTCAGAAACGGCTCAGGCTGTCCTGGCAGGCGTCTCTACGTGGGCTTACCTCGCCTCGGTGTCCTGTGGTGTGAAATCATCTAATTGTGTCTGATTCACAGGCTTGGCCACATGAAGAACCCTTGCCCTCCCACATACCGCAGATTTTGCAGAGACGTCATGGGCCGAGCGTGCAAAGCCACTATTGTAATTTGACTTGCACACGAACAGTTTATTTCCCATTAAAAGAAAGAGAGTGAAAGGAAGAACTTGACGGTTCTCCGTGCCCGTGGGTGGTCGGTCGCTAGGAGGCTGCCAATGGCAGGAAGCGCCCCCACTTGGCACCCCCGAGGGGCAGAGCCGAGGACCTACTCCTGTGTGTCTGTGTCCCCAGGCAGGAGAAGGCAGCCTTCCGGGAGCTGATCGCGCAGCTGGAGCTGGACCCCAAGTGCAGAGGCCTGCCCTTCTCCTCCTTCCTCATCCTGCCCTTCCAGAGGATCACTCGTCTCAAGCTGCTGGTCCAGGTGCTGCCCTCGCCCCGCCACGCTCCCTGGGCTGCACTTCTGTGCCACACGGTCCCCTTGCCAAGCCCTGTTGGCTCTAGGAGGTCCATTTGTTCAGCAAGTACTAATTAAGCTCCTACTGTGTGTCAAGCATCTCCCTGAGCAATGTGGGCTCATCCAGGGAGAGCAACAAACATACAACCAGGCTGTGGGCACAATCGATAGGGTAACCTCATAGAGGCCTGGCCCCTGCCAGCTGGAGGGGGCAAAGAAAGGCAGCGCCGTTCAAGCTGAGTCTTGGCGTCGGGGGAGCCGGCCAGGTGGCCCTATGGAGGAAGGAGCATTCTATGTAGAGGGGACTGGACGTGCAAAGGCCGTGGGGTGGCAAGGTTCATGACAGAAGGACCTGCAGTGAGCCCCCGGAACGAGCCCAGCATGACTGAGCTGTGTGCAGGCAGACCATGCCGGCCTCGGTGCCAGCCTCTGCGAGGCCCTCTCCTGATCTGACTGACGTGCTTCGGGGGGCTCACTGGTTGTGCAGAGTCGGGGCCACAGGGGAAGCAGTACAACCGGAGAAGGGGTCCCCCTGCAGGGGACTCAGTGACTTGCTAAGAGGGACAGCAAAGACCCCCCGGGTGACACCCCCAGTGGGAAGTCGGCAAGGGAGGAGCCAGGCCTGGACTGGCGGGGCTGGACATGACTTGAGCGTTGGAAATCCACATTCAAGTCAGAGGGAGAGGTCAGGGCGGGTGCTCTTGGCCACTGGGTGGTATTTAGTAGAAGAGACCACCCAGAACGAGTCACAGGGGCCAGACCAAGCCCAGGACAGAGCCCCGCCTGAGAGGAAGCAGCGTATGCGAGGGAGGGAGGCCCAGCCTCAGAACCTGGCGAGGGTGGGCTGTGCTGGAAGTGGAGGCCGCAGCTGGGCCCCCCAGGACAACAGGCTGTCACGTGTCTGCTCAGGTCCTGAGGCTTGGGAGGCCATTGGCAGCTGAGCAGATGAAGGGGGCATGTGAGTCCCACTGGGGCTCAGAAATGCTGTCCAGGAGCCACAGCTGTGGAAGGTCAGAGGTCAGGCAGGTGTGAGGCAGAAACCAGAGGGCAGCTGGCTCAGAAGCAGGGGTGTGGAGGAGGGGAGGCGGCCCCAGAGGAGCCCTTGGAAGCTCAAGCCCAAGGAAGCGGGCACCAAGAAGTGACCGGATGACGAAGCAAATCCTTAAATGCTGTGGCACGGAGGTCCTGGTGGGATGTCCTTTAACTGAGACAGCCTGGAACAGGAGACAGTAACAGCGTCTAGGTGTGAGAAGGGTCTCAGAGACCTTGTGCGGGCAAGTAGTACGCGCGGATATCCACACATCTCACCTGACGTGAGATGAGGCATCCTTAGTAAGGCAGTGCAGGGATCTGGGGGAGGCCCAGAGGAAGGGGCTGAGGGCCACCTGCAAATCGCTGCATTGCACCGGGGGACACACAGAGAGGCTGGCATCAGGGGAGCACCACCAGGCTAAAGACCTGCACTGTCCACAGTTTCAGGCCACCAGTGTGACCAGGTTGAATAACTTCTACTCCATGAGAAGACAGCCTGGACTGTGCTGTGGGCTGGGAGCTAGACTTGGGACAAGGGAACAGTTAATGGCAGGGTTTGGAGACCAGCATCTGAGATGGCCCCCAGGTCTCTGGCTTGGCTGCTGGGAGAAGAGGGGGCTGATGCCGGGGCAATGGTAGCTGGGAGACCGGCAGATGGAGCTCAGGTGCCTCAGGGGTCAAGAGCAGGGTGGACACTAGGGGAGCAGGGGGGCCTGCGAGACAGGAGCCTGTGCAGACAGAAGCTGCACTCAGCTGAAGCTGAAGAAAACTGAACAACTGGAGAGAAGGCAGTTGCTTATTGATAGGGCAAAGCTAAGGAGGCCTCGGCACCACACCTTCAGCAGCACCCCAGAGGCTGGGGGAGGAAGCACTCGGCTCCCCTGGGGACAGGGCTGGCCCTGACCCCAGCTGGACATGCCCTCCTCCGCTCTCCTCTTTGCTGAATCCTGAGGCCCCTGGCTATGGCCTGAGGGGGAGCGGGGGTGCTTTGGCCTCCAGGTTAATCCCACAGAGACCTCTACTGTAGTTGTCTACACCCGCCAAGGCTTGGGATCCGGACATGGTCATAGGCTGTTGGGCTGGCACTGCAGGGAGGCAACCCTGCCCCCAGGGAAGGGGACAAAAAGGTCAGAAATGGTAAGAATGACCGGATCCTGTCCCCACACGCAGAACATCCTGAAGAGGGTGGAAGAAAGTTCCGAGCGTGAAGGCACCGCCCTGGACGCGCACAAGGAGCTGGAGATGGTGAGTGCCGCCTCCTGGCATGTGCCCAGCAGGCCGCGTCCCTGGCCAGCCTGCCCAGCAGTTAAGAAAAGTCACCAGAGTTGAAGGTGCAGCTAACATGGTGACAGAGCTCCCCGTCCCCGGAACCCCGCACCATCCTCCTCTGTTAATTTGTTCATGGTGGATGTTGGGGCAGCCACAGGGCACACGGGGATACTTCATGGGCCCCAGGCCTCTCATCAGCCACCTGGTGTTGCTCATGGCCAGTGACTGGGGCCCACCCAGACCCCAGGCTTGCCTTTGCCTCTTTCCTCACATCAGAAGCAATCTCTTGTCCCTCCCGTGAGCGGGGAGGAGGCTGTTCCTGCTCTTCTCGCCTGCTGGCAAGTTCTTAGTCTCAACCCCATCCATCCACATCTCCTTCCCCAGCTCTTGAGACTCAATTCCTGCATGTGTCTGTGGGGAGTCACTGGCCCAACCCAAGACCTCTGAGCTTTCCCCTCCCCAGTCCTCAGGGAGAGAGGAGGACTCCACAACTGTCCAGCAGGGGCCATGTGGGTCCGCAGCTCTGCCTGCACCCTCAGGTGCTCTTGGGGCTCCTGTGTGCAGCTCCTGGCAGTGGCTGGAGATGACAGCCAGTGCTTGGCTGCTGGGCTGGGACAGCTGCGTGGGGCTCGTGGCTGCCATGACGGTGGACAGTGGGGTGTGGGAGTCCTTTCGACTTTGCCACTGGGTGCAGAAGCTTAGTGAAAGGAGAGCACCTTCCGTGGCCGTGTGGCATGCTCTGTGCCACCTTGAGACACCAGAGCTGCTTCACACAGCGCGGTCGCTTCCCTGTTTGGTCTGCCCCTTGTGTCCTCCAGCCAGGCCGCGGCCACGGGAGTCCTCTGGCAGTCACACCTGTATCACCCCCGTCCTATCCCAGGAAAAGCTGGAGCCTCACGGGGGCTGCTGGGGAAGCTCCACGACCTGCCAGCTGGGCAGCACCTGTCCACACCTGCTGCCCATGCCCAAGCGGAACCTCCTGTGCGAGCCTGAGCCACGTGCCTTCCCGCCAGCCTCACCGCTGGCTGCACTGGGCCGAAGGAGGCGAGTCCCGTGGCTGCTGTGGCCTGTCAAAGGCCACATGCCTGAGGGGTCCCCCTGCAATCAGCCCAGGCCAGGGGACACTTTCAAAAATAGGTTCTTGTCTGCTTTCATTTCCCTTTTCCTTTCAATGAAAGGTGTACTCTGTTTCTTATAGCTTACTTTTTATAAATAAAAGGTTTTTTTAATTTATAAAAGTAATTGATTCTCAGTACATGAAAATTCATAAGCAAAAAGAAGATAATAAAGGTGCCTGGCTGTCCTGTACCCAACTTCCAACACGCTGCCACCGGCCCTTCCAAACACACATGCACACGCACGCACACACACAGCGCACACACACACATACACAGCACACACATTTTCTTTGCAAAAGGGGTGTAGTTTCTTAGTACATGCACAGTTAATGGCCTTGTTTGCTGTTATGTTGGTGATTTGTAATTATTTCAGTCAGTCCTACATGAGGGACATTAGGCTGGTGACAGTCCCCATTCTCAACAGCACTGCAGGGACCCTCCCCACAGCTACTTCTTCCGGCTTTATGCAGCCTGCCTGGGCCCCGTGAGCCGCGCAGAACGGGGCCCTGAAGTCCTGGAACTGCCAAGGCCCTGGGCCTCTTGGCCTGGGTTCAAAAGGTAGTCTGTGCACCCCCGGTGGGCGAGAGGTAACCGGACCTGGCCCACGGTGCATCTCATCAGTAGGTGGTTTCTGGAATCTGCTTCCTGGCAGGGACCAGGCATTAACAGGCCACCAGACTCTCGGGTTTTCATGCTTGCCTTTGTTCCGGAAGGTGCTAGGGAAAGGAGCTTGGCGGGGACAGTGGGGCGGGCTGGCCTGATGCGGCCTCTTCTCATCGCAGGTGGTGAAGGCGTGCAACGAGGGCGTCAGGAAAATGAGCCGCACGGAGCAGATGATCAGCATTCAGAAGAAGATGGAGTTCAAGATCAAGGTGAGACAGGAGGCAGCCCTGAGGAATGGAGGGCCCAGCTGGGGCTAGACTCAGCTTCTGAGAGCGGGGTGCATAGGCCCGGGGCCATCCAGTGTGAGTCCTGCTCTCAACGACTGGCTGTGACGAGCACATAGTGACCGGGACCCTTCCAGGATTCTCCAATCTAAGTTACTATCCTTCTCCCCCAGACTTTACATAAAACCTCAGCCATCACGGAAGCCCCTTGGCCCTTGGGGCCTGTGTTTCTGGTGATCAAGCGCATGGGCACATGGTGCCCGCCAAGGGCAGCGGAGTCAGGCTGGTTTAGGGGTTGAGCCTGTGGAGGAGGTGAGGTGGTTTCTGGGCTGACTGCCGGTGCCCCACTCCCACCTGAGCCCAGGCAGGATGGGTGACCCGCAGCAGGCCCAGCCTCCTTGCCTCTTTGGCACCGTCCTGCCTCTTCCCTGTGAACCTGGCACCCCAACTCCACATCAAACAGGCTAAGCCTGGTGAGATACTGATCACACACTCACCATATACACACAGCAGTGCACACAGCATATACACAGCAGTACACACATGTACACACGCTGCACACGGCAGCACACACATGCACACAGTACACATGGCAGCACACACGAATTCACCCACAGCACACATGCATGTGCACACAGCACACATGACAACACATATGCTCACACAGTACACACAACAACACACACAGGTGCACACAGCACACACGACAGCACACATGCTCACACAGTACACACAGGAGCACACATGAATGCACCCACACCACACATGCATGTGCACACAGTACACACAGCAGCATGCATGCTCACCCAGTACACATGACAGTACACATGAATGCACCCACAGCACACGACAGTACACACATGTGCACACATTACACACTCATGCATACACAGTATGTAGGCAGTACATAAGGAAGCACACATGTGTATGCACACAGTGCACAGGACAGTACACATGGCAGTACATGCGGGTGTGCATGTACCTACAGTACACACACAGCAATACGCACATGTGCTCCTAGTGCACATTGCAGCACACATGTGCACACAGTACACACGGCAGTACACATATAAGAACACATGGTACACACAGTGGAACAAAAATGCACAAGGACACCTAGCAGTACCTCCACCTCCACACAGTACACACACACACAACATACACGCAGCAGTGAACATGCATGCACACGCAGTACACGTGGCTGCACATGTGCGTGTGAATACAGTACTCACACGCAGAAGCTCACACGACACATCCACGTGGGCACAGGCACAAACCCTAGAAGCCCATGTGTGAAACACACTCACGTTCAGGGCACACATTCACGTACAGACTTACACCCAGGACTCCGCACGGCCCTCCTCGCTGTCGCTCTGCTGCTACTGTTAGCTACGGGGGGCCGGGGCGGGCAGGAGGGCTCCATGCTGACCCCAGTCCCGCTCCTAGTCGGTGCCCATCATCTCACATTCCCGCTGGCTGCTGAAGCAGGGCGAGCTGCAGCAGATGTCAGGCCCCAAGACCTCCCGCACCCTGCGGACCAAGAAGCTCTTCCAGGAAATTTACCTCTTCCTCTTCAATGACCTGCTGGTGATCTGCCGCCAGATCCCTGGGTGAGCGGGGACTGACGGGCACCTGAGCAGGCTGAGCCTTGGGTTTGAAGATGGCCCTGGGTGACCCAGGCGGGGGAGCAGACAAAGCTCAGGCTTCAAGGTCATGTTCAAAGGTCGGTTTGCTCTTTTCCACTGCGGGGCCTCAGTTTCCCCTCCTGTGACGTGAGTTTGCTCCTGGGGTTGTGCAAGGCCCTGTTTAGTGTCTGACACAGTGCGAGGGCCCAGCAGAACAGTCACCGCCCCCTCCATACCCCGGGTGAGGCTCTCCTGGGGGACAGGCATGCGGAGGGCAGGCTTCCAGAGGAAGTGAGTGGAGGTGTGGCCGTCCTGCCTGGCCTGACTGCCCACCTGCCTCCCTTGGGCCCCAGAGATAAGTACCAGGTGTTTGACTCCGCCTCCCGCGGCCTGCTGCGCGTGGAGGAGCTGGAGGACCAGGGCCAGACGCTGGCCAACGTGTTCATCCTGAGGCTGCTGGAGAACGCAGACGACCGGGAGGCCACCTACATGCTGAAGGCGTCCTCTCAGTGAGTGCGCATGCCACAGGTCCTGCCCCACGTCACCCACCTGGCACCTCCCAGCCATGCCCAGGAGGCCGGTTCCAGATGGAGAGGCTGGACCCTGGGGGAGGGTCTCCCTCGGGTGTGGGGCGTTGGGTGTGTATGTGCACCTGGGGGGCTTCAGACAGGGCAAATCTGTGAACCCCAGGAACCACCCTCCTGCCCCTGCCTCTCACTTGCTGTGCATCTTCCTGTCCATCTCTCCCCATCTCTGAGCATCCTGGACAGCTGCCCCGCAGCCCAGAGCTCTCAGAGGACACAGGATAAGTGTGGGGGGAATGCTCCTGAGCCATGGGCTGGCGCTGCCCCCTGGCCGCCTGGCTACCTTCTCTGTCTGCTCTGCTCTGCAGCCGCCTCAATGCCGCCCACCAGGGAGCCCTAGGGCCTAGGCGGGGAGTCACATTAATCTGCCCCGCTCTGCATACGCCAGAAGCCCTGGCTTCCCTGGAACTGGTCTCAGAGTGCACTTCGGGGAGTTAACTGTGGGAGCGTGTGGTGGGGTCCCCCTTACTGCCTGGCTTTCCTGAGCTCTCCCTGTGCAGCCAAGCCAGGCAGGGCGGCTGCCTGAGGGAAGGCCGGGCCACGTCCTGGGGTGGGTGTGCTGTCGCCTGCGGTTGGGGCACTGTCCTCCTCCCTGTGCCAGGAGCGAGATGAAGCGGTGGATGACCTCACTGGCCCCCAACAGGCGGACCAAATTTGTTTCCTTCACATCCCGGCTGCTGGGTAAGTCATGTGCTGACAAGGGCCTGGTGCAATGGCTTTGGGCTCTCTGGGTGGCTTAGCACCCCACCAAGAACATGGCTGCCCTGCTTTGCTAACATTGGATGGTTAATGGCAGTCACTGGGTCTTAAGTGACAGGACACCAGGAAGAACTGGGCTCCCTGGGGGTTGCCAGTTATCTGGAAAGCACATAAGGTCCCAAGGAGCATGAGCACAGCCTCACAGAGGAGCTGCTGCTGCTGCCCTGAGCCCCCAAATCGCCTCCAGGGCCACACCCAGGTACATGAGGTGCCTCTGAAGCCTCAGCCAGGACCACCTCTCAGCGGCATGTGCCTCATGGCGTGTCCTCTCTCGGAACACCTGCATGTGGGCCTTGTCACACTTCTGTATCATGTGGGGCTCAGTCACCCACCCGCTGCAGGGCCATCCCTGCCAGCTGTGCTCACCTGCCTGCAGGGGTGGGGTGGCAACAGGGACCCAGCACCCCCTCTCCCCTCCCGGCAGACTGCCCCCAGGTCCAGTGCGTACACCCATATGTGGCCCAGCAGCCTGACGAGCTGACGCTGGAACTAGCTGACATCCTGAACATCCTGGAGAAGACGGAAGACGGTGAGGCCCCAGGGGGACTCGGCACTGGGCTGTGGCCCTCTCCTGGCCCAAGGGCTCCAGGGACATTCTGCCTGAACAGCGCGAGCTGGCTTCCTTGGCCTCTCCTGGGAGCAGACAGGATTTCCGAGTCTCTACTTTCCTCCCTAGAGCTGACAGGTCCCGCCTGTCCCCCTCCCAGGGGGCCCCACCCAAGCGGGCACTGCAGGGCCTCCTCCTGCCCTGTCCTCCCAGAGGAAGGCACAGCACCCTGCCCCCAAGCCTGTGTTGGCAACATGGCCTCCAGGGAAGCCCGTGAGCACCAGGCTCTCACACAGATGACCTCAGCACCAAGTGAAGTTCCTTGTGAGCCCCTGCAGAATTCAACACCAACCCCTTTCTTATTTTACTTAATTCATTTATTTATTTACAGTCCTGAGGATTGAGCCCAGAGGCACTCTAGCACTGAGCCCCGTCCCTAACCCTTTTTAAAATTTTATTTTGAGACAGGGTCTCACTAAGTCGCTGGGCCTCAGCCTCCCAGTTGCTGGGATTATGGGTGTGGCCACTGTGCCTGGCTCCCCTTTCCCTCTCAAAGGTGGCCCCTGTTTCTGCATCAGTCACTCTGGGTCAAAGCCTCTCCCTTTCCACTTCCCCTCTGCCCAGGCCAGGAGGCCAGGCCCATCTCCAGGAAGGCCTTCTCCACCTGGGCCCCTTCTGGGCCCCATTTGAAAGTCCCTCACCAACTGAACATACACCCTCCCAAAGGTGGCCTACAGAGGGCATGCCCAGGCCCCCGGCCCAGCAAAGATCTTGGGCTGGGGCAGGGAAAGTGGGTGGGGGGGAGGCAGCTTGGACGGCCACCCTTAGCTGGCCTCGCTGGAGGAACTGACCAACAGGAGGTGATCGCCAAGTCCCGGTTGAATAACAAGGGCTCAGCTTCCACCCAGTGGGCCCCTTGTGTGCCTCTCACTTTAGGGGTAGCCATTGGGGGCTACTGGCCTGGAATGGGATTGCTCAGGGCTCCAGAATGGGCTCCAAGTGGAACCCTGTGTCGGCACCTACAGCCTGGTCCTGTGTGCACCCCACCTGCCTCCCCAGCTCACAGGGGTGAATCTGACCTGAGCGCCCAGGCAGGGCTGTGGGAAAAGGCCAGCTGACTCCCAAGGCCCTCAGCTCTGCTCCCCACACAGATGGGAGTCCTGGCTGGGAGGCAGCCTCCACCCGGGGCCTCTACCGGAGCGCCTGACCCTGCCCCTCCTTCTCAGGGTGGATCTTCGGGGAGCGCCTGCATGACCAGGAGAGAGGCTGGTTCCCCAGCTCCATGACTGAGGAGATCCTGAACCCCAAGATCCGCTCTCAGAACCTCAAGGAATGCTTCCGAGTCCACAAAATGGACGACCCTCAGCGCAGCCAGAACAAGGACCGCAGGAAGCTGGGCAGCCGGAATCGGCAATGACCCCACCCGGGCACCAGCCTGTGCAAGGAGGGACAGGGGAGCAGCCTGGTGGGGACCCTCTGGGGAGGAAGGCTGGCACGTCCCCACGGTGCAACATGAGGTGCCGGGGTTGCTACCTGGTCCCTGTCCACTCAGCAAGTGCTCAGTGTCCTGGTCCCTGCTCGCTTACGAACTGGAGAAAAGCTGCCTCTCCTGGCATCTTCGTGAGGAGGGGAGTTTAAGCAGTATTATACCACCTTCCTCTCAGCTCATAGAAGGGCTGGGGCCCAGGCATGCTCCAGAGGCCTCCAGGGACCAGAAGAGTCCCAGACCCCCAGTGTCCCTGGTGAGGCCAGGTGGAAGGTGACAGCTGTCCAGATCCCCTGCACTGCACGCATCCTTCCCTACCTTGGAAGCATTAGAATCACCAGGCAAACAGATGGCTGCCTTTGCCTGACAGCTTGAAGAGCGGCCCTTGGTCTCTGACTCCCAGGCCTGAGCCCAGCTGCCTCTGTCCCCTATTCCCCATGCCTCTGCCAGTCCCTGGCTGCACGGCCAGGCCCTGTTCCGAGGCAGGCCACCAGAGCTTGGCTCCTTGATGGGCTGGATGGAACTTGTGTCTTCTGGCCCCTGAAGGAGCCAGGTGTTTTATGGAATGAGTTGGTCACTGCATCCTGTATGGTCGTGGTTCTGGGAAAAGCAAATATCATTTTTTGGCTGCATTAAAAGAAGCATCATGTATAAAATACAAGATGAAGGTCTACTTTTTATTGCCCTGGTGCACCACACAGGAACGGCCTGGCATTTGGTTCTGGGCTGGGAGAGAGAAGCGCCTTTCAAGGCCAGCAGGAGAGGACTGTTCCAAAGGAGGGGGCTGAGGAGGCTTCCAGGTGAGCAGAGAGCAGCCAGGGCAGGATCTCAAAATGGAAGCGGGTTCCAGTCTCCACTTGGGGGGGATCCCCAGAGAGGGAAGCATCCGTCTGAGGGAGTTGGGGACATCCTTTCACACGTGGAAGTGAGAACAGCTTTGCAAGATCAACAGGGCCACTGAGGTGGTCCCACGGGCTGGGGGACTGGGACTCCCCACCTGCTTTGAACACTTCTTCGAGCCTTCAGTAGCAGCCAGTTACCAGGGCTGCTCCCCCAACCCAGCTGGTGATCCCCACACACTTTCTGCTCCTGAGTGTCCAGGGCATGTGCACCTGGGACCACACTGCCAGAACACACTTTCCTCCACACTAGAACAGGCCTCAGAACTGGAGCCAAGGGGACCGAGTAGCATCTTTCCACAGGCCACAGTGAGGTCTTGGCCTTCCTGAGACCTCAGACCCTTTGAGCATCCCAGGAAGCATGTGGCAATGTGGGTCAGCTGGGGACAGAGGGTCTGGGTCAGTAAAGGCTCACACTTTTGAGGCCTCTTGATGCAGCCTCACCCAGAGCACCTGCACCAGGGTCCCCAGGCGAGGGGAGGGGAGGGGAGGGGAAGTGCTCTGAGCCCTGCAGTGGGGAGGGGACTGGGATAAGGACAGGGGCGGCGCCGCCCAGGCTTTCTGAAGCCGGGAGCAGCATGTAGAGTTGGATCATCTGCTCTAAGGAGGGCTGGGCTCGAGGTTGTGCAGAATGCAGTGATTTCAACAGTTTCATGACAATCAGTCCGTTTTATGACACTCCCTTATAAGCAGTCGCTTTTAACCTGTGACATGTTCTGGGGAGACTGCTGGAGTGGAAGCTGTTCACGCAGGCTTCTATGAGTCTGCAGCAAGCGTTATGGGCATAGCTCTTGCTCCTCTGGAGTATCCAGGAGGAACGGGTCTTGGTAGGAAAAGGTGCCCTTGGGGGCTCAGGGAAGCCAAAGAGGCCAAAATCATTTTAAGGGGCAATGGTTAGGGGTGGGGAGGGGACAGTGCTTCTCCAGCATCCCTGTCCAATCATCAGCCAGCTGCTCTAAGCCATCACCAAGGGTTGGCTTCCACCTGCTGCCTCCATGCCCAGCTCCCCAGAGCCCCAGGGTGGGGCTAGAGTTGTGCCTCTGCCCTGTGCCCACAGCAGGCCAGCCACTATGACATCTCTCCAAATTACCAGTTTCCTGTTAAGTGTGGAAGATAGAAGTCAAGACAAAGGACCCAGTGCCAGGGAGCTGGGAGCTGGTGTGTGTACCTGCGGGTGGTCTTCACTGGGTTCCATTCCCAGGTTCCAATGAGAGTGAGCTTGGAAAAGCCAGCTCAAGGGACTCCCCAAGACCCTGTTAAATGCAGTGTAACCCACTGGGCCTGCGGGCAAGAGTGGGGACCCTGCGAACAGCACCCAGCTTCACTCCTGGATTTATCCCATTCCTGGGACTACCTGGAGTAGAGGGGTCCCTCCGGGCCCTGAGGGCCTGGGGCTCTGAGCCTGAATCTCCTGCCTGAACCCGAGTCACCCCAACAGCCTGGCCTTTGGCTGGGAGCCGGAAGCGGGGCCTCCCTCCACCATTGCCTGGGTCTCTAGGAGCAGGGCTGTGGTCAGGGCTGCCCTGGGGCCTTTCGGGTCCGGGACCGGTGCGGGGGCGGCTGTGGGGGCACGCCCAGGGCTGCGGCGCACAGGTAGAGGGGCCTGCAGAGCCCGGGGCTGTGCTAAGGCGCCCGGCGGCCGCATCACGCACACACGCACGGCCCTGTCCTGCGCGCACGGGCGGCCGCCCCCAGCCCTCCCCCCGCGTGGCCGCGCTGCCCGCGCTCGCGCACACTCGCACACCTCGCGCTCACACTCAGGCGCGGGCGCACGCGCAGACACGGGGCGCACGAGTGCAGCCGAGTCGCGCCGCCAGCGGGCGCGGCTCCTTTATTTGCTTCAGGAGGCGGAAAACTTTCTCAGCGCGACGACAACCAGCGCCAGCACCACGCAGGTGGCCAGCAAGGCGGCGATGACGATGGCTGCGATGGCGCCGGGCCCCAGCGAGCCTGCGGGAGACGGAGGAGCTCGTCAGCCCCGGCCCAGCCGCGCCTTCCCTCTGTCCCCGCTTCCCGCCCTCGTCCCCAGGCCTTACCGCCGCCTGGGCCCAGCCGCTCCCGCGCAGTGCTGTCCTCGGGGCCCGGCGCAGAGGTGGGAGCTGGTGGAGCGGTGGCCGCAGGCTCCTGGCCGGGGCTGGTACTTTCCATGGGGTCTTCTCCTGACGGCAGCTCGGCGGGTTCGTTCCACAGTGTGGGACCAGGTTCCTGCGGACCCTCGGCTGCAAAGCCAAGGACAGGCAGTGGAGCCGAGGTGGCAGGGCCAACTGGGCTGTGGACCACCCCCGCCCCCAGGCCACTAGGCTCAGGAGTTCTGTGTGCAGAGACCTGGTTCAGCACTCCACTGGCCCTCCCATTTCATAGGCAAGGACACGGTGGCATTCACCCCCAAGATTGGGGGGGCCACATGCCCATCACCCCAGATGCCCAGGAGCTAGGGGCCAGGCTGCCCCAGCCACTGTGAGGAGAGACTGATGCGCGGTGGTTGGGAGACCTATAGGCTCTCAGAAAGAGACTGAGCTGGCAGCATAATCTCAGGACTGTGGAGGTGCGGTCCATGGGCCCAAACCCCAAGGCCTCCTTCACCTGGGAAAAGCCTGGGAACTGGGGTCCTTACACACCCCGGGATCCCTGAGGGCTCCATTGCCACAAGGAGAGGCCTACACAGGCCCTGCCACCGCTAAGAATGGAATCCAGCCCATTGCTGCCTCCTGAAGAGGAAGGTGGAGGTGGAGAGCCAGCAGGCATAGGGAGGCCCAAGGTCAAGCAGGCTCAGCATGCACATGGTCCCTGGGCAGCCTTTCTGCAAGAGCCCCCGTGGGGTTGGGAGTCAGCAGGGTTTGGGGGACTCAGGGACTCGAGAGAGCAGGAGGAGACAACCTTAGTCCCCCAGGGAGCACAGGATGAGGCCTGCGTAAGAATCCCATCCCCAGGCCCCAGCCACCCCCACCCCCAAGGAACCTGGCCCATGGAACTCTGGTGCCCCATCCACCCTGCCCAGGTAGGAGGACTCAGCCACCCAGTTCAGTGGCAGGCAGGCTCCAGGCCCCTCCCAGCCCAGCCATCCTGCTGATCAGTTGTGATTGAACTGTGATCCAAGGATCCAGCGGGTCCCTCCAGTGAGCGTATTCGATGTTGTGTCACCATATGCCATTTCATTGACTCCGGCCGCTTGTTGCAAGGGAACCATTTTTATCGTTGTTTCAGGAACAAGAAAGCCAAGGCTCACGTTAAGCTGTGGGGTCACAGTGGTACAAGGTCTGCAGCCCAGCATGGTGGGCCAAAGGCTGTGCTTCCCTAGAAGCTGGTGGGAAACTGCAGCTCTGTCAACAGCCCAGGTGGCAGCCTCCAGTTCCCTGTGCCCCTCATGCGCTCTATCCCCAGGTGTCCCACCGGGCAGGCCAGTGCTGCGGCAAGCTCACCAACCCAGGAGGGGTGCTCAGAGAAGACCCCAGGGACCTCTGGAGTTTCCTGCCCATCTGGGGCAGACCAGGAGGAAATGTCAGGCAAACCCACACTCAGGGTCAGTGTTAAATAATTGGGCCCTTCGAAAAGCCAGGGCCAGGAAGGCAAAGGAAAGTGGAGGGCTTGTTCCAGATTAGAGAGGAGACGGGTAAATGAAGGTGTGTTCCCGGACAGGGAGGCACCTGAACAGGCTGCGGCTCAGGGCTGTCGGTATCCCTCTGGCTTTGATAGTGGACTCTGCTTGTGGAAGACAGGGTCCTTGTTCTTAGGAAGCATTTAGGGGCAAAGAGACACCATAGTCAGCAACTTCCTCTCAAATGACCCAGCACCCAGGAGGCAGGGGCGACGTGGCAGGACGTTGGTAACCGCTGACTTCAGGGGAAGGGTCTACAGCAGTTCATTGGATTATTTTTGCAACTTTTCATAAACTGAAAATCTTTTTACCATAAAATGTTACCAGGTCCTTGGCTCCCCAGAACCTGCCCCTGCCACCTCTCCCAAGCCTCGGCTGGGTCAGTTCTGAGGCTCAGCTTGCAGGCAGGGACCACTGTCACGTTTCCCAGGGCTTCATCAAATCAGAACCCTTTACGGAAAGGACCCCTGTTTAAGGGGGCCCCAGGAGCCTGGCAGTACCCAGTCTTGGTGGTGTCCCTCTCACAGGACCCAGGACTGAACAGCAGCATTGGTGTCTGGCTGCTGCTGAGGCCCAACCTCTGAGGAGGGGAAAGTGACCCAACCAGGCCTCCCACATTGCGACTAGGGGGCAGGGGTCTGCAGCAGCCCTTGGGCATACTGGCTTAAGGCTCTGGAGGCTGGGCAGAGAAAAGGCCAAAGTGTGCCACTGCTTGGCAGGCCCTGAGGTCTGGGATCCACAGACCGCCTGTCTGTCCCGAGGCATGGATGGACCGCCAGTCCCTGCTTGATCACACGCCCGAGACAGTCTGGCAGGCAGGCACCTCCCTGTCCCACCACTGCGGCCACAGCTCACCTCTGATGCTGGGCATCTGGCCAGGGAGGCCGCCCCAGGTTTCTGGGTACCTGGCCCAGCCGACCTGGGTATTGCCTGTTGGCCTGGGCCACAGGCTCAGCTCACCCCAACCTGCCTGCAGAGGGACAGCTGTATAGCAGGCCAGGTTGTGGCTCCGGGTTCTAAGCTTGCAGTGGTAAGGAACAAAACACAAAGGCAACGGCCCATCCTCCCCGACACCGGTGCTGGCAAGCGGTCTGCCAGCTTGCCTGCAGGAGGCCCTGGGGAAGAAAAGCCCCAGGGGGACCAAGAGGAGCAGAGTGTGGGTCCCATCAGTTCTGATGACAGCGAGCGAGGATGGAGTGGAGGCTGCAGAGGACCTGGGGAGGTTCCATCCTCCTTGGCGGTAGTGGGACACAGAACTCCATGGACACAGGGAGCCGAAGCCAGCAGTGACGGTGGGGGCCAGGTGGCACTGCCACAGGCCTGGGCACCTCGGGCTCCCCCAGGCACCCTGCCTTTCGGTAAATAAGTTTGTTTAACACTCAGTCTGACCACAGAGCCCCCAGGCCAGGCGCTGTGCTCACAGGCGGCCTTTGTACAGGGACATGAAGGGCCTTTTCATCCTGCCCTGGCATTCCTCCCACTCGACCCGGCTCACTCCCCACCCAGCGGCTGTACAGGCCCCTGACAGGGAGGTGGCAGGCCATCGCTCCCCTGCAACCCGCCCATCACAGGACCCCAGCCCAGGAGAGTCAGGGGGGCTACTGGGCCTTGTTCACATCTGCTCAGAGCTTCCAGCCTGGAGCCAGATCCAAGAGCAGCCAAACACCCTCCTTCCCATGAGGGTCGGAGAAACAGCCAGCCGCAACCTCTGGGCAGGGTGGGGTTGCTCTGGCCCCCTCCCTGCGGGACCTGCCTGTTCTTAGTAGCACATGTGGAAGGAAGACAGAGGTAAGGCCAGGTGAGGCCTTACCAAAGCCCACCCACCCACTCGTGTGCACAGTCTGACTTAGGGTCCTCTGGAGGAGGCCTGGGCTGGAAGAGCCAGCAGCCCCAGGCCACCAGGCAGGCAGATCAGCAGTTTTTCTGTAATGGGTGCTGCAAGGAGTTCAGCCTTAAGATCCAGGGCATAGGAGCCCTAAGATCCAGGGGATAGGAGCCTTAAGATCCAGGGGATAGGAGCCTTAAGATCCAGGGCATAGGAGCCCTAAGATCCAGGGGATAGGAGCCCTAAGATCCAGGGGATAGGAGCCTTAAGATCCAGGGCATAGGAGCCCTAAGATCCAGGGGATAGGAGCCCTAAGATCCAGGG